>PNEQ01057331.1:0-38524 GCA_003012365.1 Medauroidea extradentata
TACAGGCGTCAGCAGTAAAGGGTCAGGGGGTACTGGCGTCAGCAGTAAACTGGCGTCAGCAGTAAAGGGTCAGGGGGTACTGGCGTCAGCAGTAAACTGGCGTCTGCAGTAAACGGTCAGGGGGTACTGGCGTCTGCAGTAAAGTGTCATGGGGTATTGGCGTCTGCAGTATAGTGTCAGGGGGTACTGGCGTCTGCAGGAAATTGTCATGGGGTGCTGGCCTACCAGCAGGAAAGTGTCTTAGGCTACACTTCCAGCAGAAAAAGCTCGTAGGCTACACTACCAGCAGGAAAGTGTCGTAGGCTACACTTCCAGCAGGAATGGTTCGTAGGCTACACTTACTGTAGAAAAGGGTCGTAGGCTACAGGATAATGCCTAGTACGTTTTCATAAGCGTCTAAATAACGAACTGACAGCGTCACAAGTTACGTAATTAGGAAAATTCCTGAGGAAATGAGGATGCAGTTTACCATCACGCCATTGGCCGGAGCTGAGGTGGTGTGTCTCACGTAAAGGGACAGCTAGATGTGTGGCTATTTATTGGCACTGAGACCTTCCGGCTTGGTGGCTCGCTACGGACAGTTGAGCTAAATACTACGCGATGCGGGGGATTTATGTGCCGCCCGCGCTCTTGCCCAGCGATCTGTGTCGTTTTAAAGGGGCGGAGGGGGCGACCCCCCCCCCTTATGAACCTGATGTGTGTGTGTTTTTTAGTGTACTAAATTGTTTAAATATATACAGGAAAAACATTACATTAATACAAATAAATATTTGTAAGTAACTAAACAATTTACATTGGCTAACAAGTGCCCTAATATAAATACTATTTTATGTACATGTTATGCAAAGACAACTGCAAAATTCATATTGTTAAACAACTTTTTCCCCTCTCTCAAGCTCCGTTTTACGTAAGCGAGGGTCGTTCTTGCTCGAGAAGCGCTGAGTGCTGTGCCGGCGGGAGGAGATATTTCCTGTTTTTCTTCTCTGGTGTGATTTCCCTTTAGAACCTTTCTCAGCTGGAGGACGAGTTTGTCAGGTCGAAGAGAGAATGGTCAGAGCACGGCTCTGTCATAAATAACAGCCCATGGGACGGGAGGTGAAGTACGAACTATGACACCTTGTCTTCACACACACTCAGTATCCAGTGTGCAGTGAATGAGAGATATTTTTAGGTTTAAGGTAGGAAGTGTTTTTACGTTATGTACTAACCAGCATTTGGGTTTATGTGATAAGAGAGAAAATAACTTGTTTACATATTTTTAATTGTCTGCAGAAACTTGAAGAAATAGGGGATGGCGGTTCTGGTAATGTGATGTAGGTTCATTTATATTAGGTTTTTATACCGTGAAAAAGTTTAAGGTCGTTAAAATTCCTACGAAATAGCTTTAGTTTTGTATGTGTTACAAATGACTACACATTCTCTCAAGAACAATATTGCAGTTTGCATAGTTTTCTCTTAACCGAATGTCAAAGTCAAAATTTGGATGTTAAGGGAACACATCTCACCTAAAACCTAATGAATTACTGTAGTTAAATAATTAATTTTGAAATTGAATTTATGACGCGGGTTGTATGCTCAAAGTTACAAAAATGCAAAACAACAAAATTTATGTATTTAAAGAAAATAGGTAATATGGGATTTTTAATAGACTTTTAGAAATTTTTAAAAAATATATAATATTTTTTTATTTGTGTGTATACAAATTTGAGCGAATAGCCATTGGCTTGTGACATCTAATTTCAGTATAAATTGTTTGATTTCAATAAGGCTGTTGGTCTTCGTTGGGTGTGTGTTCCCGTAACACGAAACTTTGGAGTGAATGAAAAGATGTTGATCGGCACTTAACAGCTAGGTCTTCAGCGCTTGTGATGGGTGACATTATGGTGTGACTATGCCGTATCAACGGAATGAAGGAGCGGGGGAATCGGAAGATCTCCGAGAAAATCCGTAGACCGGCAGAACAAAATTTACTACCAAATTTACCAGGTCGCGCCTAACTTTTGTGAGGTCCGCGTGGTTATATTTTCCAATGTGGTTTTTAAGAACTGCATCGCAGAATGCAGTGTATCTGTAATATGCAATACATTTTTATAGTTTCTAGACTTAAAAATTTTTTTGTAAAACTTGGTTTGTTATTCATTAAACTTAAAGTGTGTTTTCAAGAGCAAACGCAACAAAAAAGACTTGTCGAAGCAAAATCTTAAATATTTACTTAATTTGCGACTTCCTAAAGTTCTGTGACGTTGAGTGCGTGAAGAAGTATGCAAGTTCAGTTTCAGCCCAATAGAAAGCGCTCATTACCCTCTTCTACGACCGTTATAGGCTGTTCACTATAAACTGGGAACTCAGCAGAACTTGTAGTTAATTAAACATATGTTTTATCGTGCTAGTAGATGTATAACTTTTGAGACTGTTGAAACGTTTACCGTGGTTTATAGTTACCTGGAAGTTTTCATATTAAAAATAGTAAAGATGGCTGCAGAACGGCCGAAAGAAAGCAGTGCTCACTTTATTGTGAACGGCCTTATACTATTCAAGGTTTGTCGGTTTTGCATGTAATACTTCTAAATAAACGGTCCGAATACCGCAACTCGTAGGTGTTTCGACGCATAAACTTATGCCAGGCAGCCGTTCTCCGTTGTTCGAAAACGTTTTTTCTGTTAGCTTTAAAGGTGTCCCGACGCCTGAACTGGCGCCCTGCGGCGGCACCCCCTTGCCGTGTCTCAATTCACCCAAAGAGTGCTCTTTCGTGCTCTCGCTCCCGCAAATACGTCACAACTACGTCAGAGAGAGCACACACTGCCTGTCTCAATTGGTCGCCGAGAGTACGAAAGAGCGAGAGCACGAAGTTGTATACTCGCTCTCGCTCTCTCGTGCTCTCTGGCGTACGCCATCTTGATTTCAACTGTGGTTTGAGGTTACTTAAGAAACGTGCGACATATATTGCACATATGTCATTATTTATACATAAATAATTATTTCCAATGAACAGTTACCTATCGCGAGTAATTCGGTAAACATTTTCGGCCGTAATATGCCTTTAAATAAACAAAATAAAAAAATTTGGCATCGCCTATTGAACAGCTATTCCCGCTTGAAATACAGCGCCGGTAAGTTAAAAAATGATTATTTGAATAGTTTACAAGTGTATTTAATATGTCTATAACTTGTATTAATATAATTTACGCACTTGTAACATCTGCATCATTTGTTTACAAATACGAGAGAGCGTCGTCCCAATTGTAGAGAGTGAGAACACCAGACAGCAAACAAGAGCTCTCTCTTGTCGTTGTGCGAAAGAGCACTCTTCTCTAAACAGAGTACTCTTTGAATTGAGACACGGCCTTATCTCATCACTAAGCTGAAGTTCTGTCCGCCAGCTCTATCTACGCCCCCCCCCCCCCCCGGAGCGAGGAATTCCCGTCGCTCGGGACAAAAAAAAAGGCATATGTCATTACCTTTTTTCTCGCGCAAAGATAAAATAAAAAAAAAAATTAAAAATACATATTTTTTAAGAACGTTGACTGACTTAAAAAAGTAATAGGTTCTGTCACTTTTGGTTACATAGAGGCGATTATTTCTATTTTGATACTATATAACCCTGCAAAATCATTATCAAATGATAGCTAAGGAGCTCTATCAGTCCAAGTTCTTAAATACTTTTTTTAATTGTTTCTTTTATCTTAGTGTGAGAAAAACGGGTAATGACATATGCCCTTTTTGTCCCGAGCGGTGGGCAGCGCTCTCCGGTCGAATTGTGGGGGGGAGGGTGAGGGGGGGGACTGGACCTGGCGGATGAGCTAACTTCAGCTCGGCCCAAAATCCGTTGCTCTTGTTTGGCGCTAACATGCCTGCCGCTTGCACTGCAGGCTTTGGTTGAATTGAGCTAATCAGGAGACAGTTTCCGTGAAAGTTGGCCCCACCCCTTTAGGACTGTAACTTCCTGCCATTGCTGTATTTATTACTATAATCGTTCAATTTCTTTCTTCAACAATTACCGTACATGTTTTAGTTAATTCCTAAAATTCCAATTATTATAACAATTTAACATTTGTATCTTAAATACTATAGGCTGGCTTTCTTCCTCTCTCGTCTAGCCGCTAGAAGTGGTTTCTTATGAAGGGAGGAGTGGGAGAAGGCCTAGTTGCTTGTCAAGTGCACCTGCTGTTTCTACAGAGACAATATATATACATTTCTGCTTTCCCTAAGTGAAATTCAGTACAGAGATAATTGCTGTACAAAAACTCTCATCGGCTTTGTGACATGATGACGAGAAGAATGAATGGTCACATGACATGTTTATTACTATAACTGTAGTTTGTGATAACTGATTATTGTTGATGGTTATTACTCTTATTAATTAGGGTGGTGGCACCTGTATTGCACGTCACAATATTTTTTTATGTCAGCACACAGGTTTTCCATTTAACAGCATAATTTATCGTAAAAAAAATATTCCATTTTTTAAAGCAGTATATTCAAATTTTTGACCTGGAAACTCCTGAAATAGCACAATTTTGCACCTACAAATACAAATTTTTCCGGAGGAGAACCCCTGTTTTTAGTTTGGAGTGTGCAGATATCTACTTCTCAAAGGTGTTCAAGTGCGATAAAGTCATAATTTTATATTTATATGAAATAGTGTTAGTTTTGTAGACAATACTTGTGAGTGCAGTTTCCTCTTACGAAACAGTTTTAGCTGCCATAGTTTTCTCATAATGGTGCATCAAAAGTAAAAATTTGCACGATCTGTTGTCATGCAAATAGTTAAAACCAATTGACTTACGTAGGTGCACTTGTTCACAGTTAAATAACATGCCATAGGCTACGTAATAAAACATTTAGAAAAATCCTGCGAACTGTTTTTGTATTTAAAAAATTTTCTGAATTTGCAACTTTTTTCTGTTGCGATTTTTTTTTAAATTTAAAATATGACTTTGCGGTTTTTAAAAATTTTTCATTGCATAGCTCATGGGATGTAATTTCACAGTGAATTATTTTCTTTGAGTAGGTCAATTGGTTTTCACTATTTGTATGGCAGCAGAACATGCAAATGTTGACTTTGACACACCATTATGAGAAAACTATGAGAGCTAAAATTGTTTCGTAAGCGTAAAACTTACAAGTATAGTCTACAAAACTAATAATATGTATTTCATAAAAATATAAAATTATGATTTTATCGCACTTGAACACCCTTAAGACATACTAACCCCTTCAGATCCAGACCCACCTCTGATTCCCACCCCCCTAAGATAATGGCTTAAGTCTGCCGCTGCCTCGACACTGCCCTGCCTCCTACCCATCACTGCGCTCATCTTCCCTGAATTACTGCTAATTCCTCCTCTTTTTCCATGCACATGCAAGAGTGTACACACATAGATACATACATGCATGCATGCATACATACGTACCACTAGGGATACTTGGAACATTTTTTCAGTCCTGATTGAAGAAATTATACTGACTAAGTCAGGCATTTTAGATAGTGGTCACTTACGATTCTTGTGAACTCTTACAGCTGCCGTGTGTGAAATGTTTGCAAAAAATAGTTCCAAGTTTTCCTGTCATACAAAGTAACCCAAGTTGACGGTACGCGTGCACACAAAGTATTGAGATAAAAGTGTCAATGTGGGAATAGATATTAAACAATAAACATAAGACAAAAAAGTCTAGTAAACATTGACCCTTTAATCCTTACCAGATAAGTAGAAATTTCTGGAAGTGTACCAAAGTAATCAAGAAAGAAGTATATAAGTATGTCATTTTTTGGAAGGAAACAGCTCACATAAAAATCTCTTAATAGCCCTTATGTTTGATTGAGAATCCATGTTTATTATACATTCATATCTTGTTTTTCTGTATCTACTGTAATGCCTTTTGAATTTCACAATTAAATCCCTCACAGTCGACTTGGGTAGCTTGAGAAGGGTATAAAAATTCCTGATGGTTTGCTTACTGTAGTGTCAGTTACAATATTAATTAGGGTTGCCACATTCTGAGCCACTGAGCTACCTTGCTGCTTTATTTCTGCTGGTAACATTTAGTAGCTCTTTGCCTCCTTTTAGATAGGTAAAAGGGTGTCCAGATACTTTTGATTATATGGTTCAATTATAGTCCACTTTTTCTGTAATAAATTACTGGTAAGAAGTATCTATAAGCATAAACGTATTTACATAGCATTGCTTGTGTAACTTATTGAAAGTCTATTTTACGTCTGACCTATTGTTGCAGACATACATAGGGAATGTCCTGGTATCTGTGAACCCATACAAGAAGCTGGCACTGTATTCCCCAGAGCTTGTGAAGGCATACCACTGCAGAGGGCCGTACCAACTCCCTCCACACATGTGGGTATCATCGTTTTTAGTCCTCCTCCCTCTCATACTGCATATGTTTATTAAGAGTGCGTGGTAGATAAAATGAATGCTGAAATCATCAGTTGATTTCTACGCTTTTTTCGAAGCCAATTTGGTTAAAATACTCAATGACAATCCTAGATAATGGTATTTGCCAACTTTATCAGTAAATATTTATCCAGAATTACTCATTTGTTACGCGTTATCTCTTGCGCCGCTGTTAAATGCACGAGTTTCCGGCGTCAGAGACTGTGCCTCAGAAGTTCGTAACGCTGGTAACAATTTAGTTTAAAACGTTGGCTAAAACTATTGCCTAGGATTGCTATTGTTTAATTTTCGCAAATTGGCTCCAAGAAACCTACAGTTAAAAATTATGCTTTTAGCGTTGAATTATGTACCACGCCCTCGGAATAAACTTCTTTGTTAATGTACATTTTTTAATATTTTTATAGCTGCTACAGATAAAAAATTAATATGAATGGTTTTTATAAAGTGACGTTCATACAAATTAAATATAAATTTGAACATTTGGTTGGAAGTTTGTTGAACAATGCTGTATTTCGTATAGACAATACATATCAATATTTCAGTTCAATTATTTTTTTCGGAGTTAAAATCCTAGATATTTTTCTGTCATGGAAATAGTCTTAAATCCTTGTACTTCGAGTATTACTGTGTAATCATCTTTTTTACACATATATCAGTAGCCATCTCAAAACAGGCTTGCTTACACTGAATTACAGTCTGTTAATATTTTAACTCAGTCTTAATGTATACCTGAAATGAGAACAGAATTCTATTCTTTGTGGTTAGTAAGAAAAGACTCGGACATTTCCATTAGAAAGAAATATTTACAAAAGTGAAATTTTGCAGTTCTGTAAAACCTGTTGGTGTTAGAATTGGAATAAATAACATAGTTGACTACACATTCTTCAACATCATTATTAGTGTGCGACTGTGTTCCAGCTACGCGATAGCAGGCTCAGCCTGCCGCTACTTGAGAGATCGTAACGAGGACCAGTGCATCGTGGTGTCCGGTGAGAGTGGGGCGGGCAAGACGGAAGCAGCGCGGATTGTACTGCAGTTCGTAGCACTCTCGTCGGGGCCAGGCCGAGAACTAAAGCTTATGAAAGATAGACTGGTGCAATCGGGTCCCTTGCTGGAAGGTTTGTGTTTTCTGCTTGCCGTCAACAAGCAGTGTTTGCATAACATCTTGTTCTGATACTGGTGTTTTTAAAAATGTGGTTGCAAATACATTTTATGAGTTTGAAATTTTTATGTGGTTAATGAGAAAAACATAAGAGAAATTCTATACAAATTTGTGCTTACCTCAGATGTTGTGTCCTAGTGGCATGCACACCTATAATTCTAAATCTTTGCATATTTCCCTGCCTTCCGGGCAGAGTGAACAACGTAGAGGAGAAAAGGCAAGTGTTACTGCTGGAGCCAGCTGCCTTTCCTAAGGCATAGACTTGCACAGCAGTATACTCACCTTGCATAAACTGATGGTCTCATATTCAAAATTTTCTTTTGTATTTATAACAATTAGTTTTGTGTAAACTTCAGGGAATACTTTAAATGACAACTGTTTGTGGGGACTTCTTTTTTTCAGCTTTTGGGAATGCAAAGACATACAGGAATGACAACTCTTCGAGATTTGTAAGTCTTATAATTTAATAGTTACTTATTAATTTACTACTTGCAGTAAAATTTACAAATGTAGTTATAAGATAATAAGGTAAATACAAAATGTAGCTGTAAGATAATAAGGTAAATACATTTTGATTGAGCTGACACCTTGTTCAATGTTATTACTAACAGGTTGTTACAATGTTTAGCCGGGGAAGGGGAAGATAAGATGAAATGAGTCTACATATTTGTTTTCAACAGCCGGGATCTGCTTCATGCATGGCATGTCTCAATACATTAAAAGCTTAACAACCAGATCAAACATATTCAAAATTGCCTTCAAGCGGCGTGACAAATGATTTGTATGAGAGAGTATAGACACTTTAACTTCTAAATGAAACAATAATTTTACAACAGATACAATGTAAGTGCAAAACGTCAAGAGACATGAATTCAGAATGCAGACTCTCAGAATCAATTTGTCAACTAACAATATAGTAATTATATATCAGCACATTCATGAATTACACAGCGTGAACTATCACAAATATTTCGCCTCATTACTCCATAAAATCATCATGAAATTTAAAGGCATCTCTCTAGTTCGGAATGGCGCAGGTAGAATATTCTTTTCCAAACAACAAACAGTAAATTCAATTGAGTGCACCTTGCACATTAACATACTCCAAAATTTTACGTGGGGAGAATTCAAAATCTAGGTGCATCGCATTTGTGGGCTCTGTCTTGTACACTTCATTCAATCCGGTACAACACAATTTTACTATCACGCCAAACTTGGCAGTTAATTTTCAAACAATTTTCATGCCAGCAAGGGCATACCCAGTGCACTGTAACGTCGGCCTTGCACATGCTGGCATCCAAACCTCTGAACCAATGAAAAACGTTATTAGGTGAAAAACATGTTAATGCCAAACAACAATTTTGAAAAGACTGTGCCGAAAGAGAATTTAGAAAAAAACTAACTCAATTAAATGCTACTGAACATGATGGTGGCCATCTCCCCACATCATGGATGACAAGACCCCAACTACCACAAAGCAGGAGCACATTTACATGAACAACCGGAAGAACTGCCTCTGAACAGAGCTGACTAGGAAGTATGATCCTTGGCACACCACACAACCGTTTGCTTGGCCAAAGCTCGCCGCTGAGTACATGCCAAGGAGAGGTGATGAAAGGAGAAGGGAACAAGATATTGAACAAGAGACTGAACTAGGAACAACATATAGAGGAATGTAATTTCAAACCTTACACTTATCCAGGATTAATTGAAGTTTTGCCAGTTTATAATTTCGCCACTGGCTCCATATGCTCACAAGACACTCCGGTGCAGAGCTTTTAACTATTGTGAAACATAAATTTTCTAAAAAAATTGGTTAGCCAATGTAACATTTTAAAATTCAAATCCACAAATGTAAATTTCATGCAGTGTGTGACATTAGTAAGATTATTACCTGTAAATAATCAAATCCAGATGTAATTTTGTGTGGTTCTAGTTTTGAACAACTGAGCTGTTAAGTGATTACATACCCATGAAGGATTTGTATGTAGATACACTGGTCTCAAACAATAGTTTTTTTATAGAATTTACAAATTATTTACCAAATGCACTAGGTGGAGGAATCTGGAGCACTTTGAGAAAACTTGTATATCTTAATTTACCATACTGTCTTTCCCAGTTCAAGAACGATATCATGTTTGTATCAAACCTGAAATTGTGTATTACTTGGCTTCAGGTTCCTGCTGCATTATGTTTGTGAACAAAACATAATTATAAGGCTATGATTATAAGATTTTTGCAATTGCATTTATTTACTGAAGTACAAAAAAATTTTGCATTAAATAGTTTTTACAGTAGCTTATTAAGTCAAATGGTATACTTGTGATATTTATAGGTGAAACAAGAGTCCTTGAAACAGTACAAGAGGTAGTCTGTCTGAATATTTTTTGTAGTGTAGTGTAAAAACATTTTACTGTAAGTACTCTTGCTGCACCCTGTTCTTATTTTGTAGAATATTATTATTGCACTATCTTATACATATATGCAGTTTACAGTAAATTTGATGGTAATTTTACAATTTACCCGGTAGATAATGTTATGGTTTGTTATTTAAATTTATTTTTAGAAAGGTTTCACTCTTAGAGCGCGTAGACAAAAACAATTCTAAAGACAGACAAGGCAGTACACAAGTACTGTAGTTCATAGCACCATATAAATAAGCTCGTGTTAACTTCAGTAAGTTAAACATTGCATGCTATGTAAAACTTGAACTTTGGTAAAATCATTCTGTTATACGTAGGGACAGGAAAGTTTTGTGAATTCAGTGACCCGCATGCTAGATATCTATTAGCCTATGCATACTCAAACCCCGTTTATTCGTTTGTCTGCTGTTCCACTGAATAGCAACTAACAGACAAATGGTTGGTGTTTGAATATGTACAGGATAGTTGATTCTAACTTGCAGGTCATTGATTTCGCAAAATTTTCCTGTCCCTAGTTACACGGTAATACGTTTTTCCAGCTAGGTCATAAACTGTAGAAAAATTAAAACTTTATCGACTAAGTAAAGCAAAAGCTATACTTCCCAGCCAATTTGCCAACCAAATAAAACATCTCTGTCATTGTATCACAAAGCAAGACACAGATAAACATCTCTGTCATTGTATCACAAAGCAAGACACTAAATTTATGATTGCATGCCAGCACGTTTTACAAGGCCTGTGCTATGTACTCGTCAAATGCATTGCAAAGAGCAACGTGATGCACTCCGAAGGCTCCCTCTTGCTTGTCAGAGTGATGAATAATGATGCTTTATCTGGGCAGGACATCACAGTTGAAGAATTTCAGCTTGAGAGTTGAGTGTGAGACTTAGGAAAGGAGAAAGGAATAAAAGGCCTTTCTTACTTCCGTAGCTTAGCTTATGTGCACCTGTAATCTAGTTTCAAGGGAGACGTTCGTTCGGAAATTGTGACAAATTGCCAGTTCCGTGTAACATATGTTTTGCTGATGGATGCTTTTTTATCATTTGTAGTAAGACTTAATGCAGTGTGCAATTTTTGTTTGAATTGTATTAGAGATATCTTACATGTGTTAAATATGCATACTTATTGCGGTACACTGCAACATTTGTAGTAAAAAAAAGAATGCTTTTGATGACTTATTTTGATTCAAAACCTTAGTGAGAGGTGTGTAATGGATGTTTGCCATTCAGGGCCATGCATGTTTGGCCAGTACCAGGGAGCAGTGAATATCTTGTTAGTGAGGTCATGGCACCTTTTTCCTCTGTTGACTTTCTTCCCTCCCCTTCATCAGTCTTCTTCAACTACTCTAAGGCTTCTCCAGTCCTAGCGATTGACTCGGCTGTCTGCCGCTTGCCACATCGTAATTGGGGCCAACAGTCATGTCATGTCACGTCACACTGACAGTTCTTGGCTTCTGTTGCAAGTTCTGTGCCCTTGCTAACCACTCCAATGCCAACTGCATAGTTACAGTCTTTCTTTGAATGTGAGTTAATATTCTCCTGTGTTTTAAGCTGTAGTGGTGGACTTAAGTTTCAGGTTTCAAGTGTGTAATGCTAAGTGCAGTATGTTTGAAACTTAATAATATAAAAGCAATTTGAATCGCTTCAGAATGTCTGAACTGTATGTAAGTAGGCCTGTGTTTTCTAATTGGCAGGTATTATAATTTAGGTACCATACTTTTTTGTTCACAATCTGTTTGAAAATAATGTAAATAAATAATTTTTGGTACAACTAAATTTTTAGGAAAAAGAACAAGTAGGCATCTGTTTATATTGTGTTCAAAATAAAAGTTACGTACCAAAAATATTTAATTGCTCTTAAGAGATTTGTGCACTCAATTTATAAAGTTAATTTCAATAAGTTATTTATACAAAATCTATTTCGTAAATACATTTTTCAAATTACCATGTGCATTTGGGTGTATGGTTAAAGTTAGTGAGAATATTTGATTGATAGTTACAGTATAAGCAGTTTTCACATTATATAAATGTATGCCAAGACTTTTTTACCATTTTTTTTAAAGCTTTCTGTGACTGAGAATCAAGTAGGAATCATATTTCTTCAGTTTGCAGTATAAAAGATTTTTTTAAGTTAAGTAATAAATAATGTCCAGGTGTAGATGTCGCTTACTTATGGATACTTCATGGAGTAACTGTAACAACTGGATTTTATTTGGTGCCTACTTTTAAATGCAGAGCTTTGTAATAAAAAGAATGTAATAAAGTTGTGCAAGTTGCAGCATTAATATTCATGTGCTGGGTCCTTGCGAGGGAGATTTAACAGCAAGGTGGCTAGCAGCTGTGACATGGAAGAGCTGAGGAAAGGGGAAGGTAACAGTATGACTCTTGGAGCAGCAGATGTTTCTCGACGTAGCCTAGTTCTCATCAGCGAGCAGTCTGTGCTCTCCCCTGTCCACCTCTTTCCTGAACAAATAAAACAAATTTATGCAGAGAAATATTTGGCTGCGGCAAGCCTAGTTTTCATTCATTTTTCTCTTTTCAATCTTTCTTGTTTGAGTTTGTGATGTCAAACAATTAATGTCTCAGAGTTTTAAATCAAAGTATTATTTTTATTCTTGGAAATGTAAGAAATAATTTTAGCTAACATTAAGATAATGATTTTAAAAAATTTACTGGTTACAGGCCAACTTCAATGTTCACTTATACAAAAGTGTGCTTAAAAAAATTTAAAAATTAAGAACCTTACAATTATGCTCTATCTTAAAAAGTCTCTGCAGCTCTTTTATCGATTATGTGATTTAAAAAAAACATTAACTGAACAGCACATTTTAGCATGAGATTTTTTAAAATGTTTGTTGCAGTGGGAGTTTACAATAAGAATGTATCTGTTTTTGAACATACGCCATTGTTTATGATTTGTTGAATTCAACTCAGGTTTGGTCAAGAAAACATGAGCATGCAATGCAATTCATTATTACATTTTAGCATATTCAAAAGATACTCAATACTCAAATATGCAGTCATAACAAAAACAAAAATAATTTCAATTTATAATAACTATTCAAATACAGTTTTAAAATATAGTTACGCAATATTAAATATCGTAAGATTATGTACCCTATTTATTGAATGCAAAGTTTAGATAAATTATCAAGATGGAATCACATGAGGTTGTGTAGCAATACCTCTGCTCCACAGCCACAGACATAAGATGTAACTAGCTACCAGCCTATCTCTTGCTCTAGGTGATGGGTGAAGACACATCAAGTTACTGTTTGGGCTTTACATATGAGTTATGGTGATTCTCATTTGGTCTATTTTATTAATATTGGTTGAACTTTGTGATGAAATGGCACTCTCGCCACATGTTTTCACTGTAATGACCTGAAATGGCATCAAGTCCACGGAAACGTTTGGACAGATTGCTCGCGGCTAAGAATTGGTAAAGACTGGGAAAAATTGTATCCTGGTGCCCTAAAAGCCTCCTGTGCATGGGTAGAAAAATATTTATACAGGTAAATAGAAATTTTTTTAATCCGAAAAAGAGTAAAATAAGGTTTGACCACAGGTGCCTCTGGTGCAGGCAAAACTGGTACACTGTACGCTTTCATACTCATGTTCACTCTGTGATTTGCCTCAATGATGGCTGGGCTTAAACTTACTTAAAGATGTGGCGAGAATCTGTGTTAAATAAAATAGATCTAATTTTATCACTTATTATTTCATAATGCCCAACCAGTAACTTTAGTGTTCTCACCTATCGCCTAAAGCATTGTATAAGCTTGTAGCTGGTGCCACCTCTGATTTCCGCAGCTGTGGAGCGGATGTAATGCTACAGCTTCTCTGGCTTTTAGGGATATTTAAATTAAGTGAACAATTTATTTGTTTGACCTGTACTGCCTGTCACACAAAATGGTTTTAATTTACTGAATTCATTCCCTGCTCTTGACGCCAGTGGGGGTCACGGAGAGGGGTTAAGATATCCGGATGCCTCTGGTGAAGTTGATGTACTGCTCGCACGTCAATGGTGTACGAGGAACAGAGTACCCACCAGAGTTGCCAACTTTTTTTGGAAAAAGTCACCAGATTGATCAGTAAAAATCACCAGAAAATCACCAGATTTTCAGAATTGTTTAAAAAAAAATAGAAAACATAGCTTTGCACTAATAGAAAATATTATTTACTGCGGTATTTACGTGGAAATGTGTGATTCCCATTATAATGTTGAATACAATATTGTTCAAAACCATGTCAGACTCATGGCGCACACAAAATTACATGTCATATCATCCTATACAGTTAATAGAGATATCTATTTAAGTGAAATAAGATTGTGACTTATTTAATCTTCCATGTCGTCATCATTGTCCTCTTCAATGCCTTTGGATGTGGAAGCCTCGTGTTCAGAATGGTACGCTTGAACTGTTCCTATTTTTTAAAAATAATTTATTGAAGAATTACGTAGTCATAACAACACATTTTTTCTCTTTGCAAACCAAATTTCACACACAAAATTGCATGACGAGTATCAATTTTCATTCTGTTGCGCTTTTCATTTTTAATCACATTTACCACGTTAAACACACGCTCAACTGCAGCATTCGAATATGGCACTCCCTCTTTCATTAGCCACCATTTAAAGCGTTCACCTTGGATTTGCTCATATTAATATCCAAGAAAATGCTTAACAAAAACACGCACGCTACTTTTATTTGTCCCACAGAATAGAATGGTGTGATTGGCGTCCTGTCGGTGGCAGCATAAACCCGGAGCCCAAGCAATGATAGCTAGCACCAGGCAGAATTATGATGTACATGGCAAGTGTGATAACTGAAACTGATAAAACTGGTGAGCATGCATCACATATGCTGCCTTTTTATTTTTTAGGATGCTTCCAGTGGTACCAATTTATATTTATGAAACATCACTAATGTCATTTACAAAAGTCACTTTTAAAATTGCAAAATATTCATTTAAAGGAATAAAAAAATAGTTTTCCAGATTTCTGAAAATTCACCAGATTTGTCATCAGATTTTCACAGAAATCACTAACTTTTCGACTTGTCGCAAATGAACAATTTTGGCCACCAGACAATCTTGGAAATCACCAGATCTGGTGGCGAAATCACCAAGTTGGCAACTTTGCCGGTAGTGCCAGTTCATCATAGAGGGCGAACACTCAGAGAGCAAGGTCGTGTGGCTGACGGCCAAGGCGTTACAATCTCAAACTGTCCCACTTGACATCATACTTACGCAACGGAATCTTAAGGCATTTCACACGCCCGATGCACACAATAAAAGCACTTGCCAGGGATATGGGGCACGTGGACGCCCTTGCACAAAATAGAATAACTTAGGAATGGCGGGTTGAAGGGTCCTGCACCCTGGAGGCCGAGAAGTGGCAAGACAATAAGTAACACACGTAAACGTTTTCTGTGGTTATTATTGAAAGAAGGCACCGTACATCCACAAAACACAATAATATGGCGGTATTGTGAAACGGACCCGTACCTAAGACCAT
Source organism: Medauroidea extradentata (assembly GCA_003012365.1). Taxonomy (NCBI): domain Eukaryota; kingdom Metazoa; phylum Arthropoda; class Insecta; order Phasmatodea; family Phasmatidae; genus Medauroidea; species Medauroidea extradentata. Next base: position 15,513 of record PNEQ01057331.1, read on the forward strand.
CTGGTGGGCGATGCAGATAAAAGCCACATGGACGATGAAAATAACTATAAGGATGTTAAGCCCCTGGGCGTAATGAGTTGCAGGGGTGAGGGGTGTCTCCGGGTCCTAAGTTAATAAGAAATGTTCCCAATTAAAAAGTAAGACTATTGATGTGCTATAGACCGGCAGAAAAAGATGATGGTGCCCAGAGCAACACAGAGCCGACCGCCTCTAACACCGTGAACCGCCAACTGACGATAGCTTGCCAGATTGGCCACATTGTGCAGCGGGCTCCTGCCAAACGCTCGGCAAAACACAAAAGCATTTAAAAACAGAAGGGGTAAGAGCCCAAAACATTAGTAACATTGAAACTTGTAGATTAATGCCCCAAAGGCTGTTTGGGAATGTTTATATGAAAATATCTGGAATTTTTAAGTTTTTGCACAAATTATATAATACGTGTCACTGAATGTAACTGAAATTATATTTAGTACAGAATTAATTATTGAAACGTGGAAAAGCATTGGTGACATTAATAATTTAGAAAATAGACAGTTACACTCAGAAAGTATTTAAGAGAAAATATGCTGTAAAGTTGGCTGCATGGGCGAGTCCACTTTCGCTGCGAGACACAGGGATGTTTCTGTGAACGGTTAGGTTAATCCTGACATTTTACTGCTGATGCAAGTTTAACTGAAAACAATGTTAAAACTGGCCTTAAAATGATGTCACCACATGGCGGTGTAACCCTCGTTGGCGTAACGGACTCAGAAGTGTCTACACGACCACTGTTCAGTAAAGGTTAAATTACTGGGTTTTTCGGGAACTGGGCACTTCCCTACCAATGGCCGGGTGTTCTGAGGGCCTGACACACACATTGGTAATTTATGTTATCGTGGGGGCAGCACCTTGTGAACACGCCGCTGGGTGCGTTCCATTATGTTGAGGTGGTACTGTCACCCCAGCCTGTTTTGGAATAGGTGGCGTGGTGCACACGACGGGCTGCAATAGGAAGGGGACACGGAATGGTCTGTGTTGCTCTCTTGTTTGTTTTGTGACTGGGGAGGGACTGTCTGCCAATGTTAATGCCATTAAGGGCCAACAAGCTGGGTCAGAGGGGATGGCATAGATTATTTTTATTTTTACCTTGACTTTTTTAATTGTTGATGAGTGTACTGTGTTGCGTAATTTTCTTTATTGTCTTCTCTTTCTGCTGCCAACATAACCATTCAAAAAGTACCTCTCTAACACATCTTTCTTCACATATTTTTTTGAGGTTGTTAAGTTTTTACAAAGTTATTTTTAAATTTTCAAGACACAAAGTTATTGCACAGTTTTAAAATTGGCTATGTTTACACAAATTTACAATAATTAAGTCTGTTATGTTTATCTGAAATTACATGTTTTTAGCAAACATAGTCATTAAGCCAGGTAGGCATCTTAATCCTTTTTCTTGGCCTGTCATTCTCATCGCTTCCCCCTGGAAACTTTATGAAACCTTCGTAACTTCTCCCTGGAAACCCTCTGAAACCTTCCTGACCTGATCCATGTAATACAGAATCCACCAGATTACCATTCTCTCCCTTCTTCCAAGATGAGTCCGATTTCAAAGCCCCTCTTTCATGTTGACTGTGTACTTCCTCCCCTTTACTGGGCCCATAAATGTTACCCTGACCCTTTGCAGGTTCCCCTTCCGAAGTCGAATCTCTAACATGTGAGTAGCTGTCGCCTGCACAACCTCCCTCCATCTGACCACTGGCGTATGGTGCCGGAATTAGAAACCACAGGTTTAATCTGTAGTCACCTCTGTGAGTTGCTATTATATAGGAACGGCAATGTGGCTCACTTCGTGTGATAGTACCATAGTCTCTTAGGTCTGTAATCCAAACCCTGTCTCCCATCTGTATCGGAAGATTCCGATCCCTGTGCAGTTTGTTGTAATTAGCCCCTTGTACCGCTTTCCTGGAGGTTTCTCTATTCTGAGCTACCGCATGGTGCACTATTTCCTCCAGTGCTGGGGAAAGAAGTGGAAATGTAGACCACAATTTTCTGTTCATAAGCAACTCTGCTGGGCTGAATCCACACTCCAGCGGTGTTGTGCGATACGATAAAAGAGCCGAAGATATATCCTCATTCTTTTTCAATAGGTTTTTTTGCCACTTTGACAGCTGCTTTGACATCCCCGTTTGACTGAGGATAGTGAGGAGATTATGTACTAAGTTGAAGTTATATGTCTTAGCATAGTTCTGAAAATTACTTGAAATGAATTGGGAACCATTGTCGACTGTAATTGTTTCTGGGATGCCAAAACGAGCAAAAATTACTTTCAAGTTGCTGATAACAACTGTATCTGTGTTAATTATAAAAGTGGATGTTTCACGATATACACAGTTACGAACAACATCGCAGCCGTTCACGCAGCACATTCATACCGGAAGAACTAAAAAGGCAACACCATAAGGGATAATCCTAAAAAAGACTGTCGATTACACTGCTACCAACTCTAACACTCTCCCTTAATTGACAGGCTTCACACCCAACCCATCAACACAAACACAATGCTTAGCACTAGTCACACCTTTTGTCAGCACATCTGCAACCATCTTCTCAGTCGGCACATATGAAAGTTTGATCTTCTTACTCTCAACAGCTTCCCTGATGAAGTGATGGCGTACATCTATGTGCTTTGTTCTGTTGTGAAACACTGGATTGCAAGCCAGCTTCTGAGCTCCCTGGTTGTCGCAGAACAGTTCGACACACTTTGAATTCCCTAGTAGTTCATTGAGAAGTCCTTTGATGTAAATGGCCTCCTTAGCAGCTTCTGCCAGGGCCATATACTCTGCCTCAGTACTTGACAAAGCCACAGTACGCTGTTTCTTAGACTCCCATGACACAGCAGCACCTCCCAGCCGAAACACGAAGCCTGTGTATGACCGCCTGTCCTGCTCGTCATTTGCCCAGTCTGCATTAACAAATCCCTGAACAGATTTTTCAGTTTTCTTGAAAACAAGGCAGTGACTCAGGGTGCCCTTCTGGGTGCTGACAGGGTTACAGTCCACCATACCAAATTTTTCTAACAATTCAGCAGTGTATTTCTGCTGGTCCACATAGATCTCTCCCTTGTTCCTGTCACGCCTAATTCTCATTCCAAGACAGTTACTTGCTTCGCCAAGGTCACTGGACTTAAACCTCCACATTAATTCCTTTTTTGAGTCTGGCCTTCTCCGACTTATAACTAGAAAATATTACAAAATCGTCAACATACACAGCAACAACAACAATACCCTTCTCACTGACCTTGCTGTATACACAGGGCTCATGTTCTGACCTCTTGTAGCCTATCTCTACAAGTGCAGCATGCAACGTTTTGTTCCACACCCTGGAAGATTGTTTTAATCCATAAATAGCCTTTTTAAGCAGACATACCTTTGTTTCATGACCCTGTACAGCAAAGTTCTCTGGTTGTTCCATGTAGACTTCTTCCTCGAGGTCACCATTCAAAAATGCTGTCGTAACATCAAGATGATCAATGTCCCAGTCCATTTCTGCAGCCAATGCCAGCAGAATCCTGATGGTGGAATTCCTCACAACAGGTGAAAAAGTTTCCTCGTAATCTACACCATGTTCTTGAGTGAATCCTTTCGCAACAAGTCTGGCTTTGTACCGACTAACCATGCCATCTGCTGCTCGCTTAATCTTGAATACCCATTTGTTCTTCACTATCATCTTGTTCATTGGTCGATCAACTAAGGCCCATGCCTTATTTTAAAGCAAGGAATTATATTCCTCATGCATTGCAGATTGCCACTCAGACTTCAAATCACTTTCAAGTGCATCCTTAACAGATTTTGGTTCACTGATGTCACAGGTCGTGTGGTAAGTCACCATGTCTGGAAAATCCCTTGCATGCCTCTCCCTTGCTGGATATCTTCTGACTTGATCTGAAGACGCGGTAGTCTCTTGCTGACTGCTGTGCACCGCACCACCATGAATTTCAGTGTTTGAACTTACATAATCAACTGGCTGAGGAAATCCCAAAAAATCTTCAGATGCACTGTCATTCAGCTGTTCTGTGGCAGTGTCACACTGTAGTTGTACAGGAATAGCTGCTGACTGAGATGCTTCCCCTGCACGACTAATTTCACTTCTTGGTTATATGATTCTGGACTTCATGCTTGCCTCTTCAATGAATGTAACATCACGAGCTTTGCAGATTCTCTTAGGTTTCTTTGGTTTTATGAACCTGTAACCCTTTGTGTCCTCGCAGTAACCAACAAATATCACTTCTTGGCTCACTGCATCCCATTTTTTTCTTTTTGGTTTTGGGATATGCACATGAGCAAAACAGCCAAACACTTAAAGATTGCTCAGATCCACCTTCTCACCTGTCCACGCTTCTTCTGGTGTCATGTTCTTCAGTGCCATGGTTGGTGATCTCTTTTTAAGGTAAATGGCTGTGTTGACTGCCTCAGCCCAATACTGTTTTCCCAAGCCTGAGTCTTGGAGCATCGAACTGGCCTTTTCGATGATTGTTCTGTTAGCTCGTTCTGCCACTCCATTCTGTTCTGGAGTGTAATCTACTGTCAGCTGATGTCGTATGCCATTTGACAATAGGTAATCGTGAAGTGCATGATTGACATATTCTTTTCCGTTGTCTGATCGCAGAACTTTCACTTTCATTCCTGTCTCATTTTCTACAAGAGCCTTAAACTCCTTGAATTTACATGTGACTTCACTTTTAGATTTGAGGAAGTAACCAAAGGTTTTCCTTGTGGCATCATCGATGAATGTCAGCAGGTAGTAGGCACCATTCAGAGATGCCTCTTCCATGGGACCACACAAGTCTGTGTGTATGAGCCCTAGCTTGTGTGTGGCTCTTCTTGCTCCACTTCTACTGAAAGGTTTTTTTGACTGCTTTCCCTTCAGACAGGAAATACAAGGTTCTGCTTCTTCATCAGAGAATATCACTCCTGTAGCCATGCAGTCACGAAGAAGTTTCATGTTTCGCTCACTCAGATGGCCCAGTCTTCTGTGCCACAATGCCTGCATCTGTTTCTCCATTACAAAATTTGCTCTCTCAGATATCACATCCAATTTATAAATGCCACCAACTTCAGATGCAGTTACTTTGACATCACCTTCAATCTTACAGTCACTTTCCTGGTATATTTGGCAACCTTTTGCAGTAAACGTCACTACCATACCTCTTTTAACCATGGCGCTAACTGATAGGAGATTTGTCGTCAGATTTGGCACGTATGTGACATTCTTTATTGTTTTATGACCTTCCTTGTCTATTCTGACACTTATATCCCCTACACCAAAACCACACAGTTTTTCATTGTTGGCACAGGTAACATCTTTACTAGTAATCTCATTATAGTTCTTCAACCAGTCTTTACAATTCGTCATATGATTGGTAGCACCTGAGTCCACATACCAAGCATGTTCATCTTCACTTGTAGACAGTGCTGTCAACAGTGACCAGTCACCCTGCCCTTTACCCTTAGTTCCCTGCTTTGGACAGTAACGAGCTATATGACCAGGCTCATTACAGCTGAAACATCTAAAACTAGTTTTATTCTTGGATTTGTTGACATATGTGCTACTTCCTACCTGTGAAGATACACGACTTCTTCCGCTGGATAAGAATTGCTGCATCGCTATTGTGCTGCTGATTCCCAACAGAGCGCTTGGCATCTTCTTGAAGTAACTTGCTTTTAACAAATTCACTCGTTATTTGTGCACCTGAACTCTCCAACGCCATTACCATGGGGTCATATTCTGTAGGCAAACCACTTAACATAATTACACCAACAAACTCGTCATCAATGGGCGAGCTGATGTCTGCCAACTGTTGAGCGAGCGACATAACCTCTGTAACATATTCTTCCATTTTTCGGTAACCTTCTAACCGCACACCAAACAATCTCCGTAACAAGCGTAATCTCCGACTCAGTCCGTTGTCTTCGTATGCTTTTTTAAGACTGTCCCAGGCTTCTCTTGCAGTTTTTGACGATCGTACGTGAATGAGACAGTGCGGCTGTACCATGAGGCAAATTTTCGCCCTCGCTTTTTGATCTTTCTTCATATCCGGTTTTTCCGACTCAGTTTCCGGAACAACACATGCCCACAAGTCTTCATGCGCTAGATACAGTTCCATTAAGAATTTCCAAGTATTGTAGTTATTCGTGCCTTCGAGTTTTTCGATAGGCGGCAAGGAACCCGAACTAGCCATGCTTTCAGTTGTTGTTAAACTCGTGCTACACTTTAAACACTTCCTGACGCGATTGCCATACTTTCAGTCGCGAAATGCATTATTTCCGACACGATTGCATCCTGGGCTCATAACCTGTTAATTATAAAAGTGGATGTTTCACGATATACACAGTTACGAACAACATCGCGGCCGTTCACGCAGCACATTCATACCGGAAGAACTAAAAAGGCAACACCATAAGTGATAACCCTAAAAAAGACTGTCGATTACACTGCTACCAACTCTAACAATCTGATATACATGTTATGGGGCAGATCTCAAAATATTGGGAAGATTAATCTGTACTAATAAGTATCACATTTGAAGAGGTCTATTGCTGCCATTTACCAAGGCCTGGAGGGTCTTTCTGCTTGCAGAAAAGTTTGTCTAGGGTTTTGCTTTTCCTACACACAGTTCGGGCAATTTAAAATCATGTTTTCTAGTTGCAAAGACAACCCCAGCCACCAGACAGATGTTTTTACCCGTTCTCTACATTTTATGATCCCTAAATGGCCTGCATGAATACATTGCGTGCAATAGAACTGGAGTGAAGGTGATATAATCTATCTAGTACCTTTTTGTAGAAAGGAGTCTCTGTATGAAATATCATATCTGTACTGCCAATATGGGAGAATGTGCTCTGGAATGTCCCTCTTGTCTGGCCACGCTAGCAAACAGTAAGATGTTAATTTTTTGCATACCAGGTCGTTTTCCTGTTCCGTACGTACGAATTGGATAACTAGAAATAATTTGATTTACAAAAGCCTCCACTTCTTGTTCAAACTCCTCATCCGCCTCGGTCACTTCTTCCATTGGACTATTTGACAAACGGTCTGCGACCAACAATTGTTATCCCAGGATGTATTGAACTGTGTACTAATACCTCATTAGTCTCGAGCAAAATCTTTGCGGACGAGGTGTAAGATTGTCAATATGTTTTGTGTGCAATATTTGAAGAAGTGGTTTATGGTTAGTTTCTAGTACCACTGTCAAACCTAGAATCTATTGTTTGAACCTTTCAGCACACCATACGAGGGCTAATTCCTCCTTTTCTTTTTGAGAATAGCGCTTCTTTGTGTCTGAAAGTGTACGGGATGCGTAACTTACAATCTGCCGTTACCCGTTTGCTACCTCCATGAGGCAGCCTCTTGAGCTAGCATCTGCACTTACCACTATTTGTTTACTTGGATCAAAGTATGCTTAAGTAGGAACCTGAGACAGTAACCGTTTGACCTTACAGATTGACTTCTTCTCTGGTGCTTTCCACACAAATTCCACCCCTTCCTTAAGGAAAACATACAAGATCTGATTTTGCGGGAACAAACCTCGACACATAGTTTACAAGACCCGGAAACCACTGAATTTCTTGCTTACATGTAGGGGCTGGAAAGTTCTGAATCGCTTTAATGCGTTCCAGGTCGACTGAAATATCTTCCGAACTGAGTGTGTGTGCTAAGTATGTCACCTGTCACCCCAAACTCACATTTTTTTAGCATTAACCATGATACGTGCAGTTTGCAATTGACTTAGAACTCCTCGCAATATTTGGTGATGTTCAGTCATAGTAGGTGCAAAAATTAGAATTTAGTCAACATGGAATGTGATACCCTGTACCCTGTCCAAAATCTGAGCTATTTTTGTGGAGAAGTATTCTGGAGTACATGATATGCCAAATGGAAGCCTACTAACGGGCGATTTTTTTCCAGTGTCACTTGGTAGAATCCCAAATTAGCATCAATTTTTGAAAAATACTTAGCTACAAACAATTATGCCAATGTAACCTCCACGCTGTTTATGGGAAAGTGAGGCCTACGAACACACACATTCAGTTCTGAATAGTCCTCACAGATGCGGTCTGTGTCTACTTTAGGTACAACTACAATGGGTGCTAGCCTTTCGGTTGTTTCTGTAATTTGCTTAATTATGTCACTTTTTTTTCAAATGATTTCAACTCCACTTTCAGCTTTCCCAAAAGGTGTATGGCTACAACTCTAGGAGCAGATTGAACTTGTGGAGTACAATTTTCTTTCAGCACTATTTTTATTTCACCTCTCACATATCCTAATTCCTTAAATAAACTTGGAAATTCTGTTTTGACATCTACCTGCAACCGTTCTTTGGAAGGAAGATTAACACTAGCCCTAAATGATGTCTTAACATCTAAGTGTGACCATTCTTCTAAAGTTTAACCGCTTGAAAATTATGTTTTTGCATGGATTAAAGTGGTTTTCAAACACCTTGAGTGCCGCCTTGTATGTCTGCTGCGAAGGTTCGAAAAGGGTCCAAAATTCCTCAGCTTTCTGGCCCAAGACGTACAGAAGGATTTAAATTTTTTTCTGCATCCTTCTTTGTTAAGTAGCCTGACACCAACACGTACCTTGAAAAACGAGTTTTCAATTGTGATGGCACCGAGAAGTCGAATGCCACCGGTGCTTTGAGGTTGTTTATTTATTTATTTTATTATCTTTCAGTTGATTCCTGTTATTGGAATATAGAACTTGCCAAGGCAAGATACACAAATGTTTTCACTTTACAAAGTAGAAAAAATAAATACAATATTATACTACTTTTGTATACATATCAATATTTCACAGTGTTCAGTTTCACACATTGTGGTTTGATCTGCAGCAGAAGTCTTCATCCTCAGATCCCATTACTCTTCTGGAATCTCCGTGTCCCGAAAATATATGTTGAAGTAGGCAAACTTGATTTCATATCTCAATAATGCCAGAGTAGCACGAAACACCGCTGCCACCATGTTTTGTCATGTTCTTTATTGTCCTCTCTCTCTGCTGCCGACATAACCGTACATTTACACAAAGTACCTCTCTAACACAATATATTGTGTCAGTTGAAATAGCGTTAATAAATTAGGTTGTACGTATGTGTGTGTTAATTTGATATTAGGGTCTGTGGTGAGCATTCTATTGTTCTCTTGGTCTAATTTGGTTTTTACTGTTATTAAAGACTACATTTACTTAAATATGGAGCACTCAAGTGTCTTTTACAACTGCATCATTTATTTATATTTTTTGTGTAATAAGTGTAAGTTAATGTATATGTTTTTTACAGTATAAGTGAAATATGTTAATTGCAATTTACCAGAGAACATAGTGTTCATACAATATTTCAGTTTTTTCCCCCAACAATTCTCAGTTTTTTGTAGCATCCTGTTCTACTTCATACCCTGCTTATAATAGCTACACAGAAGTGTTTTATTATAAGACTTATTTTGGTAATTAATTTTTTCCATTTAAGAGGTATTTATTTTTCATGAAACCTTGTGGGTGATAGGTGATGAAGAACTGCTGTGATTTGTTAAATGAGTGGCAAGTTTAGCAGATTGCAACTTCTTACAGCACATTTTTGCCAAGTGCAAGATCATTTGTACGTGGTTAATGTTCTGGTGATGGATGTTTTGTTGCAGGGCAAGTACTTGGACATTGAGTTTGATTATAAAGGTGATCCTCTGGGAGGAACCATAACAAACTGTAAGTAGTGTTGGAGGCTTGTTTCGTAGTTACAATCTCTTGGTAGAGTTTTTGCTTAAAGTCTAAACCACGTTCAGTTTTACTTATAATTAAAAACACACTTTTCATTCACCATGGTTTTGGATTATTTTTTCTTGTGTCCTTTCTGAAATTTATTTTGGAACTTGCGTATAAACTTAAAAAATTTTGGTTTTTAATGTTTTGTGTAATAAAGTTACATGAAATTAATCTTTTTATAGATTTTTAGTATGCATTCTTGCAATCTGAAACTACTCTTTTGTGCATTGTTTTAGTGAGTATCAAGCTCTGCTTATCAAATACAGTAGGCGTATGACTCCCACTTTCTACGTTCAGATGTAGAACACTCTTTATGTCTGTCAAAAGAACTATTGTCATGCTGTATTGTTCAGTCTTTTTTGTCATGGTAACTTTCTCCTTTGAATGATGGATAGTTACATAAGTAAAATACTTCAAAAAATTATAGTAAAATAGTGTCTCTTTTACTTCTGATTTAATGGATTACATTTTGTGCATTGTATTTATTTTTCTACTTGCACAGTTGTCAGAAGCCATATAAAATTAGAATGCATGTGATTCATGTTGTAATTACTTTAGTAGAAGAAATAAAATAATCTGAATGTTTTGAACAATTAATACAACACCAGGGGGTCGATTGAATATTGCCACCTACTATTTTCACCGGCGTAACACAATGCAAGTGCAGAGCAAGTAACACTTTTCTTCTACGGCATTACGTGAGAATATAATTCCCATGCAGCGCAACCAGATGTAACATAGGTGCAAATTTTGCGTTGCATCCATAAAAAGCGATACTTAATCGGCCCCCTGGCCCATAACCTGTTGAATTATTATTTTGAAGGAAGTGAATAGCTACATAACCAATTTAAATAATTTTTAAAGTTTTATTCCACCAAGTTTCATTGGTACAGTTATACAGTTATCACCACTCATTGATGCATTACATACCTTTCTGTCAACTAAAACACTTTTTCTATATGTTTGTACAAGTTTGCTACAAAACTCACAAAATATCCTACTTGTTTTGTTCTGTACATATTTCAAATTTATCCTTCTAAGAAAATGTATTTATTAAGTCTATAGATATGTCAATCTTTAATTAATTGAATAATTTGTTAGTATACAATATTTACATATTAGCAAATTCCATACAACACAAATTTAAAAATAAAAGCTGTCAAACAAAAAATTATTATAAATATCAAATATATTTTATTGAACAGGTCAATTTGCCATTGTCTGCTGAGGGGGAGAGAGGTTGGAAGGCGTTGAGGTGTGAATGAGGGTGTTAAATTCGTGGTCAGTGGGTGGAAAACTCATGGTTCCAAATGGGCGCCACCTGGTTTTTCAGATCCTGATCAACCAGGAACGATCTCAGGGCTGGGTTCTGGCCTGGCATGTCTCTCTCCTCTATGTGGCTGGTGTTCTACTGTCTAGGCCCACACAGCATTCGGCCCTAACCCTACACTAAGCGAACGAGCTAGTAATATTCAAACATATACACTTCACAAGACTGAAATTTACAGTGCAAGTTAACACAATTACACCTCTCACATGGCTGCGATACACCCTAACTATCACACACAAAGGAAATCTGATGAAAGTAAATGGTGCCTTGATGGGCTGGCTCTGGTAAGTTAGTCAGCGGAATTACAAAAGGTTTTGTTTTAAAAGTTTGCAGCAACCGAACTAAGAACCGAGGAAAGGTCCATTGCCTGCTGCCTCCCGACATTACGATCTAGCTTCGACTCTCCCAACAAAAAACTCTTATAAAAGTGTGTCTCATAATTACTTTACAATTTCATTACAATGATCTTATTTAAATATGTATGGGACACATATATAACACTGTACATTTAACCTAATTGCAGCCACGATAAGTTCTCTGCCCCTGTTTTTAACTGCCGTTACAGCAGGGCATGTCTGTCTCTCCCAGTCCAGGGGTATTACTGAGAGAGAGGTAAAATTCTAAACAAATGTGAACAAGCCTTCTTCGGTAATCACTGTGACTATTTTCAGGCTACTGCTTACAGCTCCAGCCAGTAGCTTGCCCCATTGCACATGCTGCCAGCTGATTGTGTGCTAGCTCCCACACTGTTCTACCTAAGTTTGTTCTGCTTTATTTTCCTACTACACAGAGTCTAAAAGTCGCCCGCAAATGCATCACTCATGACCAAGGGGCTGTTATGCACACTGAGAGGGAAGGGGAAGTAAACACCGGGAGTTCTTAGTCTCGGTGTTGTCATGACGGTAAAGTGGCCTAATCGTCTGCCAAGAGGTCGACCGACGTCAATGTTGTTTAACTTTCATTAATTTATTTTTGTAGTCTTGGTTCTCATTAGAAGTGTGTATTATCCTCGACCATGAATTTTCTGTTTAATAATAAAAAATTTTGTTTTGCTGTCTTGCTGGAAGACCTCTTGGAAAAGGTGAGAATTTTTTTTTTCACAAATAAATGTTTTTCGAAATGAATGTACATTTTATGAGTGAAAACTCAAACAATAGCTGTGGTTTTTACAAAAAGAAAATTTTCCCTTAAAATACGTTAAGGTGTCAAGTAATTGTGTAATTATTCTTTAAAATTTGATTTCCAATTTGTCAGTACTACGTTCCAGTACTGTAACGTTTATAAGAATGAATTTGTATAGTATCTTACGCATTCTGTATGTACACATGGAACATTGTTTGCTTTAGCTGTAATTTGTCAATAGTGTTTGTAAGCTTCAAGGCCAATAAAAAAAAATACCATAAAACATGGTGAGTAGGAACAGTGGGGTGAATAGGAACAGAAATGGAAACAAATTTCTGGCCTACAATTTTTCCTTAAATAAAATTATTTTAATATAAATATACTGCACGTGAAATGTTTTAACTTGCCAATATTAAAACACAGTTTATAAATCAAGAGTTTAGGCTGAAAACTTTGCTCTGAAATTGTGTTCCTATGTACCCCGTTGTACACTATGCTTTGTTATTGTATTTCAAAAATGAAATGTTTTTTTGTGATGCAAGTTCTTGCATACAGCCATGTTCAGAGTTGCATTTATGTACATGAAATTGCATAGTAGGCCTATATATTTGTGACAATAACTTTTAGGAAAGTATTTTTTATGCTTCTGAACTTACTATAAATGATAAATTAAAGCTAACGCCTACCTCGGGTGGGATCGGGATAGCGAACTACGCTGTTGATGTGAGTGAAGGGCGCCAGCAATACTCCCCAGGTACTGCACTTCGAGACTCTTAGGCCTCAGGGTGTGGTTTGTTCGCTGTGTTCGGTATCCCACCCGACGCGTTGATGTGAGTGATTGAAAGCCACTTAACGCGCTGCGCGTTGATGTGCGTGATTAAGTGGTGAAAGCATTTGATGGATTAACACATATGACACTGACTATACCAGAACTACACACTTACTGGATGTTGGCACCCAGTACGCCTGATAACTTACGTTGCTTATACTGGCAATATTAGGTGTCTAGAAATTATGTAAACAGTATTTCACTTACAGATGATTTATTACGCTTACGGTACATAGTGCCAAAATAATGTCTGAATTACGCACGCAGCGAGGTAAACGTAGTGATGGGTCCCTTGCAGTAACAATAACCCTAAAGCACACAATAGTGCACGTGATAGTGAACTTTGCGTAGTGACTACGACCGGCTGGTATTTCGCACGTGGTTGGTGAGTGATCAGTGTGGAGCTGGTGTACGAGGTGAGTCTACGACACCAGAAGGTGCACCTCCTTAAGCAGTGAGGGGCTGGCGGCCACTATGATGGACCGTCAGGTTCACTTGGAAGCTGGCGTAGAGAGTTGAGTTGCGGTGAGCACGTGCCTAACTAACGTGTCACAAGGCAGCCGTTCCCGTGCACGTAGTAGTGTGGTAGGGCTCTACAAGTGATGTTAGCGGTACAGTGCGAAAACTGTGGCGAGCTATGCTAGGCTGGTGGTGGGGTGAATGGCACGTAACACGCTGCACACAGAGTGATGCTCTCAACGAGATGAATTGCGTTAGTGCATGATAATGAAATGAATTTACAACGTACTGCTCACATGTATGATGAACACAATGGCGGTGTCATAACCTGCACGTGGTCGGTCACAAAAACATGAATTACGCCGTTAAAATGTTACACAAATACAAAATAACCCTAGCAACTCGTGTGCAAACTTATGCTGAATAAAACAATACCAAAATGAACCTTGTATGATGAAGGATGAGTGCCGATGTCTCCCGATACAAACGTCCCTAACCATGTGGCGGTGATAATGCCGACGCGGCGTTTAAGTTAAAAAATACCAAAAATGGTCACAATTATTAAGTTAAGCGGATGCGCAATGCAATGGGGAATATCTGGTAACGTGTGCTAAGCAAAGGTGAACCGGTATACTAACGAGACTATTGAAAACTAACAATCAGTGAAACAAAAGATGAAGAGCACACGGACAGGCGTCTTACCTCTCCAGAAGACTATGACGAACTGCCACGAGGAAGGCAACCGCTAGGGGCTCCTTGCCTCGCTACGGGGTTTACACACTTCCGGTACCTCGTGCGCGTGAAATATTAATATTAATACCTTACGAAAATGGCACACACTAAATTACATAATAAATTACGTTACATATTTTGCTGATAGTGAATGATGCATTTATAATTGTCTGCTGAAAATATGAAAGTGATCATTGTGAACATGGTAATCCTTGATGGCCTTAGGCGCATACTGTACACTGCTGTTTGATACACAATACACTTCGCACTAAATGATTTGGCATGCATACACACTGGGGTTGCGAAATGATTATGGGAGAGTCTGAGAATGCTTTTGGGTGGGTAGAAAAGGACACACTTGCGCCGTTATGGGCTTAACCCATATGCTGGCCCTTGCGCCAGCGTCATAGCGTTTTGGCCATTGAGCATATTTCATCTACCGTAATTCCTCAAAGTAATCTACATTGCATTGCCTCCTGCTATGCAAGCCCTGGAAGCAAAAACTTGGAGTTTTGAGCACAAAAGAAGTTTGTGAATGCCTGTCACAGTTGGACACTGTAATAGTCTGTTGGCGCAAAGTATGTGAAATATGTTGGATCGCACAGCGTATCCTATCAAGTTTCTGTACTGTATTCTACCTAGCCACCTGTGCTACTTTGGCCTGGCGTTGGCATGAAGGAGCAATGCAACCTTGTGGTTAACAAATGCTGGCTCCTACTGTAGTATCTATTGCAAGGACTCCAGTGATAGTTGGTTCAACTGTTTATTAATTCACAGTTAATCACTTGGGTACTAGTCCACTAGATAACATAATATAGTAATATAACAGACATAGGTACACACACATAGAGGGATGACAAACATTTTTTCACGAAACAATGATTCTCGGTTCTTTATGTGTGTGTTCCTATTTACAAATATCATCTGTAAGTACTTGTACCTGTGTCTGTTATATTACTTTGTTAGCCTAGCAGCCTATTTCCTGCCATTCTTATATTTTAAAATATTATCTTGCTGGGGTTAAAACATGATCTTGCAGTATGAGGCAACGAATTTCACGATAGCCAGTGTCTAGCAAACTTGAAAGTATCATACAAGATCAACTGTTAGTTACTTTTTAGCACTCTATAGAATATGCCCACTTTGTGGTGCTGAGGAAGCAGTGAAAAATAAGCTGCCACTGGATTTTAGACTTCTGACATGTTTATGGTGCTAACTAGCTCAACTTTAATGCCTACGCTATGTGGCACAGATGAAGGTTGACTGTTTTGCGATACACCTGGAAGTTTTTGGCAAGCTCACAATATGTTTGGCTATATGACAGCTTTGAAAGCTTGAGCATCCGTGAACTGTGGCCACCCACTGTGGAGTTCATTGTAAAGGGATATATCTTTCTATCTCAAGTTCCGGCAATGCGTCCATTCACAGCACTTTCTCCAGTCATTTTATATGTGTGGTGTGTATGGTGACTAGTTAGTTGTGGACAGGTCTACCTTGTATTCATTAAACCATACAATCCAAACAAGCTTAACTGATACCTCCATTTCTCTTTATCATTGCTCAAGTCATGATAGCAAAAATTATGTTTCCGTCTAGTAGATAGACTGAAACAGCAAGTACTTGTTACAAATTCTATTAAAAATATATCTTCATTGTAATGAAAATTTTTTAAAGCTATAACCATTAATTTTCTTATGTTTACAGTCCCGTGTAACGAGCCAGGCATCAGGCGAACGTAATTTCCACATATTTTATCAGTTGCTGACGGGAGCTGACATTCAGCTTCTTAGTAAGTACCCATTGTGTGCCTCATTTATCTGTTTATTTGTAATTGTTTGGATTTATTTCTTTGGGAAGGTTGCACTTTTGATGTTTATAGATAACGTACATAATGTGAATTTGTTATTTTTTTATTACTTGTTAGGCCTGTAAAATTAAGGCATGCCTGTGATGGTTTGAATTAATATGTTGATTTTGTATCAAGTTTAGCACTGGTTTGTAGTTGGTGAAGTTAAGAGTGTCTTACCATGCACATTGATAAACTGTAGGTAGTGTCATCTATGCTGATAGATGTCCTTTGACAGGGTTTGTTGAGCTGCAGTGGTTGGTGAGAACCTGACTCTGTTGGCATGTTCAAGGACTTCAATCTCAGACCGCTTTGATTGTTCTTCTTATTTTCATGGTTTGACTTTACGTTTCTTATGGGAGGGAAGGGAGCTAGGGTAACACCTCTTCGGGAATGTTAAGTGGCTTGGTTGCAGCCAGAGCTGTCCTCATAAACACCCTTCATTCCGAGGAGCCTGTGCAGACCTTGAGCCCAGGCCTTGGACAATGACAGTTCAGTGTAATATGTCAGGTTATGTGAATGTGCATGAACGTCTAGATTATCATACACAGTGGCTTGCTAGCAAAGAATCTTTTCAGCAATAAAACTCACAGTTAAATATTCATGGTTGGGACCAAATGTTTGTAATCAGTAACAAGAAAGTGGCCCTAAGAAAAAAAAATCCATTGCTTCTTAGAATGAAAATTCAGTTTTTTTATATGTAACAGCTGCAAAATTTGTAAGAGGAGTTGCAATAATTGACTATGCATACTGTAGTTGTTTGATTTATTAAATTATTGTGCATTTTAAAATGCTTTATTTAATATTATTACTAATGTACTGTGATATCTATTTTAATTTTTATTAGCTGAAAATATTTGTTTTGCAGTAGGTATTGAATAATTGTGGATATATACATGATACCTCACTCATTAAACTCATTAGCTGTCACAAATACTGTATGCAGACTTGTGTAGAATTTAAAACTTATAGTCTGTCTTGTGTAACTTTTCCATATTTTGACATTTCTCTTCTCAGAAATGTTTGGAGCTTTAAATCTACCTGTCTTCCTGGAAAAGCACTGTCTCCACAATCCTGTTTACACACACACTTCTCAGAAATGAACTGTCAAAATATGGAATCCTTATGTGAGATAGACTATACATTAAATATTTAAAATTTTGTTTATGTACAGTGAAACAATTTATGTATACGTATACTTGATTTATAAGAAGTTAATAATTTAACAATATATATGTAGTAGATACATTTGTTTTTTTGTGTGACGCGATTGCTTTTCAGAGTTATTGAAGCTTCAACGTAATCTAGACAATTATGCCTTCTTGCGGCAGAGCCGCAACCATAACTCTGTGAGTCTGGATGACAAGCGAGATTTTATAGCAACTAAAGTAAGTGTTAATAATGTCAACTAAATTTTTAAAATTATGTGATGCTGTTAATTTTCTCAATGCTGACCTAAAAAATAGTTTTTTTGTAGTTAAGATATAGGTAGTTGTAACCCAAGTGTAAATTTCATGCTTACATAATAGCATAGTGTAAATTAGTAAAGTAGGTTGAGAATTGAAGCATGGAATTATTTAAGAAATGGAAACAGTCTAACTTTCTAATCTTTACTTTTATTTTCTTTCTCTTTTTCTTTTAAAATCTCCAGTAGAATTGTTTTTTTTTTTTCTAGAGGTCAATGGAGATGCTGGGATTTTCTCAAGAAGATATTGTAAATGTGTTCAAAATAGTTGCATCTGTATTGAAACTAGGAAATATTAACTTTATCCCCACCAACAATATTGATGGGACTGAAGGTTGCACAATCAACAATGATTATGGTGAGAATTTTGTACTTCCATTATTATTGGAATTAGAATTGTATGAATATGTTTTTTTTTAAAACAATAATGCATCACATTTTGTGTACTTAAAAAGAAATTGTTGTGTATAGAGTATTGTGTATATAGATAATGGTAGAGTTGAGATTTCAGTTATATAAACACTGACAGAGTGACGTTGGTGGGAAGGTTGGTAGCACGGGGGTGCTCAGTGTGATGAGCGAGAGCAATGGATTTGTCTCGGATGTGACATGTGGGGACTTCAGGCAAGCAGCAGGTCCCATCTAACCCACATTCACAGTAGTTGGACACACTCCAGCAGACATAATTGCGTACTGTACCTATTGTGTACATTGCCCCAAAAATCCAGATAACAAAATATCTAGTCAAAGAGTAATCATAGTTTACTGTAAGTAAAGGGTTCAAGCTTATCAACCCTGATAATCATGCCAAATTACTTGAAGCACCCTTTTTTTTTTTTTTACTAAAAAATCTAAAGGAATTTAATAGGTAACTCAACAAAAGTAATACAGTGATTCAAAGGGTTAAACCCCCTTTTTTAAGTACAAAAATATGTAACAATTTAATAAATGAGTTCCAATAAATAGAATAAATATTATTCTCAGCCTTTTGAACTATGCAATCAAATAAAATGTTACAGTTTATATGACAATTACACATAAAAAGGTTTCTTGGGTATTTGCAATAGCAATGCGATCTGACAATTGCACATTTAGATTATTTCCAAAATTTTATATTTTCTGTGCAATTACTTCCATAGATTAGATACGAACGAATCATTTGGTCAAAAGGCCAGAGTGGTTTAAGTTCAAGGGTAATGGTTCCGATGTAATGTTTAACAAATCCAAGTTTTTTTTATGTCGACCTGGCCACACCACACCTACTTAATGAATGGTTCCAATTCCTGCAGACGCCCACCTCCGAACTGTGGGACAAGACAGGTTTCCAATTCCAAGTGCAGGCACAACTAAAGTGAGTCGTTGCAACTCTGAGAGACATCATGTTGTAGGATCTTCCCCACGACACATAATGCATGCAAATCTTCAGTGCAATAAATGTTCGATTTAGGCAACTAAGCAAATTCAGTATATAAATCTTGCACCCAACAAGGCTTCATGCATGAGTAATTTCACCAAACCAGTACAAGAATGCCCTCTGCAGGCAGGCCAGGCCAGCTGGAGAAGACGCCCTCCACTTCCTTGCTGCCTTCCAAAATGAGTAAACAAACACAAAGTACGGTGGCGCATCATCAGCAGTTACTATACGGGCTGTGTGCCGAATTTCGAGAATAGGCAAATAAATTTATACAATTTAGAAAAACACTTCTAACATAAAAATAACTTAAAAAGTAACAACCTTTAGGTACTCATCACCGAGTAAAAAAAAATGCAACAAAACATTAATAAATATACAAAATATTAGCCAAATAAGAAAATGACAAAAAAAAATTTCAGAAAGTAGAAAAATTACTCAATCCGAAACAACATTAATTAAACAGACCAATGTGGCGATAAAATCATCACTGAAGAGATAGCTACGGAATGCGGTGAGCAGGCAGTGCCAAGGTTAGTACTGATGTAAGAGATATTATAGAAATGATTAGCCAGGCTTTATTTATACATTTTTTTGCATAATGTATACCCTCCTATTATGCTAGAAAATATTTTGACATGCAACTTCTTGAAAAAATATAGAAAATTCTGTGAATAAATAAACTACATAAATAATTTTCACAAACTATAATTTAATAAGATTGAAGTAAATTAATGTGTATAAATTTACAAAAGCAAGTACAATTCACACAAATTTCTTAATCAGTTGTTTACATTTCGACCTCTCGACTATCAGTACATCAAAATTAAAGTATCTTAGTCATCAGTGTGGCAACTTCTGCAAATAATGGCACATAATGGCTTAACAAGTTGGCAAGGCGAGCGAGGATTGTAGTTGTTTACGTACCCGCACTAGTTTTTCTGGGTGTACTGGGTGTGCATAATTTCCTGCTTCGTTATTTGACTGAGAAAGTTCTCTGCTGTTTTCACTATGTGGCATATTGCGAAGAACTCTAGTTTGTGATGCATAGCACACAAGTACCAAGGCGATGAAACGTACATGTTCTTCCTACAACATATAACAGATTATAATGTAATATAGGTGGGCAGTTACAAAGTTACATATTGTAGCCTTCTAGTATGTATTCTTAACATCATGTGTTCTTGAAATTTCGACAGGGTGCACTTGAGTTAAAAAGGCATTGTCTGAATTTGAAGTTGGCAGCCGTTGTGTGTCGTAAATGTGGTTTTTCCCTGTCCTCTTACCTGATAAACATCTGCCAATTAATAACCTATTTTAAGGTCTAACATACAGAACCTTCGCTTGTCTTTAAAGCTGGTTGATACTTTCTCTATGCATATCTGTGGTGGTGCAATCAGAGTTTCATTATTCAGTGGCTGGAGGTTGTGCAGATGTGCAGATGTGCAGGCTTCCTTTCTTAGGTACTTACTTAGTGTGTACATTGAAGAGATTGATGGGGGCTTCGTGACTTCCTCTGCTTGCATGTCTACAACGTGTTTTATGATTGTGCTCTTCAGTTGAACCTGTCAAGGATGGCCATTGACATCTACCAAGATGTGCAGGAGACAGTATGTTCCCCCATTAATTTGGCAGAGGTAACTGTTGGATGTCCGTGTGGTGCTCTGTCTTACTTGTTTCCTTACAATAGTGTGGCATTGTGGTGGTCAGTTACGTGTCGTCTTTTTCTTGGTGGTGAGACATTGCAATGGTTTTGGCGGGGCACTGCAGTAGTATTGTGGAGCTGCTTCCAGGGTTCATTCTCAGGCAGCAAAACTGACTTATACATGTGTGCTTCTGGTCCCCAGATATTGGTGCTGCATGTTGACTGGTTGACTTTTTGTAATGTGCATCTGAGGTGTAACAGGTGCAGCAGACTTCACTACTCTGTGAGCCACTGAGGTTTCCACTTTCCTCTCAGTTAATGGCTGTGGGAAGGGCTGCAGTACTTCATGCACAACCAATGTGATGGTTGGTGAGTAATCTAAATATGCTTGTTGATTTGTACGTAGTCTGCAGAACAGATGTAGTTTCCAGGCGATGAACTCTTTGAGGACTTTTCTTTCACTGTATCTCAATATATAATTTATCACTTTAGTTTTCCAGTGCTTATGTCCTCGGAAGGTGCAGCACAGTCACTGTGCCAATTCTGTCCGTTCATGGAGTCATCTCTACGCTGCCCAACACACACATGCAACTCCGTGGAGTTATGCACTCATGCATTCAGTTTAATGCTCTGTTGCTTAAACTCTTAATGCAGTAGCATGGGAAGAGCAGAGTATCATTTGGGTAAGTTGTGATGAACTCGGGTACTGCATCAATTGGAATTGTTGGGATACATACACAATTTGGGTGTTAAGTGAAGTTGGTTGGGGACACTTTGGCTTCTCTTTGTTCCTTATTTACCAGCGTCTCTGTCATTCCAGCACACATGTTCAAGTGCCCTGGGTCTCTAAGCAAGTGTATTTGGATCAGCAATTGTTTTTCCTCTGTACACCTGCAGTGTCCACAACTCAACATGATCGCTGCTTGCTTCATCAAGTTTCCGTGCTCTGTACAGTTCCCTTATGTCCAAACACTTCTCTTCAGCACTCGGTGCGCTACCTGCCTGCATCAGGCTTCCTCAGTCGTTTCTTTGCATGTGCATTATACACTTGTAAACAGATTCTGCACTGTGCTTGTTACATATCATGGTACTGTGAGTTGTTTGCTTTCTGCATTTGCATTATACTGTAGCATACTGTTCTTTTTATCATCATACTCATGGCCCGTTGAGTGTCAGTTCATATCTTGCTGTTGTCACGTATGTAGTGTCTTATAGTTCCCTTCGTAGCTATATCAAGATGGGTTTGGTGTTTAGAGTGATGAAGGCGCTGTAAATGTACTCACATGGTGCTGAAATTAAAGTCGTGGGATGCTCACCAAGAATTTGGGTACCTTATGTTGCTGTTGTGCCGGTGGTGTGTAATTAATGTAACTAAAATTTTGAAGCAAATTTTAATTCTTGGCTGCCACCCAATGGTTGACCTAGTTTAAGTGGGAGAAGTATGAGTTAGAAGGGCATGTAGGGCTCACTGGCAAGAACACCTTAAGGCTGCGACTGATATTAAGATGCATACTATGTGAAATAATAACCCTCCAAACTCTTTAATTCCCCTGTTAGCTGAGGAGCACAGAAGCAGAAGAACTGTTGTAACTTGTCAATAAATTACTTAAAGCAGGATCTGTGTGGGAAACAACAGATACACTGAGAATAGATGGCACAAAATTTACATACCTCAAGTAGCTGAGTCATAAATTAAGTGCTAGTGCCTTTGGAAAATTCAAAACTGCACAGCAAGGGATGATCATACATAAACACACATAATAATGTAAGCAGAATGACTTTCTTGGTCTGGGCAAAAAAAAAGTGAGGTGCTTCCATCTGTGTAGCACCACAGTGAAGGGCATGAGCAAGCCAGCTTAGTTTTATATTAAAATACCACACATGTAGTTAAATTGGGGTTAAGACTGGTGGTACTGAGAGCCTCACATTATCAAAGAGAAAAATATAGGTTTCTGAGAAGTTACCTGACGC
The DNA here is from genome assembly GCA_003012365.1 of Medauroidea extradentata. Classification (NCBI taxonomy): domain Eukaryota; kingdom Metazoa; phylum Arthropoda; class Insecta; order Phasmatodea; family Phasmatidae; genus Medauroidea; species Medauroidea extradentata. Next base: position 38,109 of record PNEQ01057331.1, read on the forward strand.
ACAAGACTACATTACAAACTGAACCATTATGTGAGTGAATGTTTTAGTGTTGCAGAAAAAATCTCACCAAAAAAAGCCAGTATTGGCTGTTGCCAACAAACATATAACATACTGAGTGAGTAAAGAGATTTCGGTCAGCACTTAACATCGAGTGATGTGAGTATGTGTAACGTGCGCTTGCTACCAGACATTTGTGTCATATAATTTAATTTATTTTTATTTTTTTCATATATGCTTTTATTCACATATTTTTTTTTGTCAATACTTCGTTATGTTTTAAATCTAAAGCCACTATAATTTGAATTTTGTTTGATCATGAATATTAATTTTATTTTAAATGTATAAGTTATATTTTTCGTATTCTGTGTAATTACTTTCATCAGGAAAAGCCAGATCTTTTAGCCAGTTACTCTATG
>PNEQ01057332.1:0-38523 GCA_003012365.1 Medauroidea extradentata
TACCTGCCACACTTAACTACCTGCCACACTTAACTACTTGCCACACTTAATTACCTGCCACACTTAACTACTTGCCACACTTAATACCTGCCACACTTAACTACTTACCACACTTAACTACCTGCCACACTAAACTACCTGCTGATGACGAGCGTAGATTGTCTACCTGCAGTTACTTATTTGCTGATATAAACGAGTCTCTAAATAGATAACACTTGTGAATAATTAAAAAAATACAGCCAGTACAATAAAAACCAACAAAACAATATAATATTGCCATTATTTAAAATTAATTTGCATATATAATAGAATACAAATTGTTTAGACTCTAACACTACCGCATCAAATCGTATTCCTTGAAATAACGGTTTTCACAATTTCTAATTTTTAGAAAGTCAGGTAACCAACACGAAGACCTTTTTCTAATAAGTAATATTCACAAAAAATTTCCATTTTTTTGTTAATATATTAGAACACTGTAAGTACTTAGCAGTAGTTTATCTTAATTAGAGAAACATATCTGAATTGTCTACAACTGAAGTGAGAAATTATACGATTTAACTAAATTTAATATTATCGTAGGGGTTGAATTACAAATTATAGTGTTTTCCTAGCAGGTAATTATTGGCCACTGATGTTGCCATTTCTTTGTGCTAGTTTCGTCCTGGATCTTGGGCGTGTAGGTTACAGCAGCACGTCCTTCGTTGTCACTGAAACGTTTCAGAAGGCCTTTCATCCGTAAATGTATTAAAACCTCTAAAGTAGCTTTTATTAAGATAGCTAACCATTAGTTTCAGGGGTGTCGTTTAGGGGGGCAGGTGGGGAAAATGCCACCCTCCCCCTTGATTTACAATATAAGTGTATAAAATATATTTTTTGTATTTTATTATTTACATAATGCTAACTTAAGCACATAAAACTGAAGTTTTATACATTAGATTCTAATTTATACATGCTTAATTAGTAAAAAAAAAAAAATATGCAACAAGGACACTGTCGCCGAAAAAAATCCCACCCCAAGAAAAACCTAAAATGACGCCCCTGTTTAGTTGTTTCTGTGATTAATTGATGGACTGGAAAGAAATGTTTGTAATTTAATTATTCAAGGGAAATTCTTAGAAACTAATTTTCTCACAAACATAGCTTCTGTTTCTCTCTCTCTGTATATATATATATATATATATATATATATATATATATATATATATATATATATATATATATATATATATATACACACATTGTTTACTTCACAAATAAAAATACAATTTTTCAATGATTTATCAGCTTCATGTTATTTAAATATTTTATTTGTGAAAGTTAAAAAAAATGATCTCAGCGTACGAGACCCGCAAGAAAAGAACATGTAGTAACGGACAAGTTTAAATAATTTAGATCTTAGTAGCACGGAAGTAACTGCATTATCAATTTTTTAAATATGTAATTACTATGACAGAAAGAAATATAGTTTTAAGAAACTTATGGAAATATATTTAACTCTGTTACGTATATTTTTCCTGAAGTTTAATGTTGTTCCCTGCAGTTTATTTAAGAAAACAGCTTTTGCAGCTTCAGTGGCTGACATGCCAGTAGACAAGCATTTAACTGTGCGACAGTAATAAAACATGGTAATGCAGAGCTGCGTGATATCTGTACACCAGTCAACATCTCCGACATATCCGTGAACACAGCTCATCCTTCACATCTCCTACGTGGCTTTCATATTCGCAACGTCCCGCTAGCTAAATGGCCGCCGTCATGCGAGTGCAGCTGTGTCTTCACACGCCATTAGAATTACAATAATTACCTTGCTCTGTACCGTTCACGACCCGGCGCTCAATACACATTAAACATATTTGTTAATTTACCACGCTATGTATAGGCATGTTAAAAACATTGCTGTGGTGTAACTGTTTCATATGCGTCAATAGTAATGTTCCTGTACATTTGAGGAAACATTCAAATATATTTTAATGCTATCAAAATGGTATACTATAAATTACTAAGATTTGCTTCATTTACGATAATTATGGTACGTTCGTACGCGTTGAATACTTCCGTGACTGTTTAGGAAGATTTTTATACTGACAGTTCCAAGGTTCCAGACCATCAAGTGCATATACAGTTCTTTCACAAAACATTCCTCGGAAAGTTCCGAAAAATTATTGTTCTGCGTAGAACTACAAACAAATGATCATGTTTTCATGTTTTTCTTTTTTTTAATACAAAGATCTCAGAAGATTTTAACAAGTGGGTTCTGTGGTCACTTCTTTTGAACATACATATTTACACAAGTAAAAGCCTAAGATCGATAGAATCATGGAATCTTCTCCTAGAATTTAGGAAAACCGCAACAGTTTCTGTATCGGTTTCATCGTGAACTAAGGGAAATATTTGAAAACAACATTTGCTAAATGTAGCAAAAATTAAAATATTTAAGAATTTTTTTAAATTCAAAACTATTTTGTTAGTATGACTTTGTATACGTCAAGCAGTGCACGGTGACATGTAGTAACAACGCGAATTTTTTTCGTTTGATTATGTTAATCGGTAGTCACAGTGGATTAGAACGAAAATCATGCAAAATTTTACTTTTAAATGCCGCTGTGCGAAAACTGGCTGAGCCAAATTTATTTGGTGCCGCGGAATTAAGTCAACTCGGAATAGACTCAATTGTGCTTTTTCTTGTATACAGGCCGGAATTAGGTCAACATGAAATTGATTTAACTCCGAATTTGTACTTTTAACGCCAATCCCCAAAAACGGAATAAAATCAACTTCGAATTAGCTCTATTCCGGGTTATAAAGTGTACAGTTTCTAAACCGAAATTTGTACCGGAATTAAGTCAACCCGGAATTGACTCAATTCCGAATTTTAGCTACGTAGTTTTCAGCACAAAAATCTTACCGGAATTAAGTCAACCAGGAATTGATCCAATTCCGGATTTTTTAAATTGGTATACATTTTGAAATTCGCTGGAATTAGGTCAACCGGAATAAGGACAACTTTTGTTGACTCTATTCCGGGTATGTTTCAATACTGGCGCATTCTCAAGACGCAGAAATGTGTCAGCCGGAATTAAGTCAACTCCGAATATTCTGGTATTAAAGTCCAAGTTTTATGGTACACTACTTGGCGATTACAAAAATACTCCAACCTGTAATTACGTCAACATAAGGTTTTTCGTGTTGTCACTGTATTTTAAAACTATCTGACTATTTCTGTGAGTTGTGGAAAAGGGCCCTAAATTCTGACTGAGCTAATTGTTTCCCCTTTTTATGTTTGACGGTAATAAATTGACTGTTTATGTACTGCTTTCATTGTTATTAAAATTCTGTATACCTATAACCATATGTATAGGTTCACAACTCATTGCACAATATTTAAGAAAAAACGTATAAAGAAATATGTACTAAAATTTCTGAATTGTACAACGAAATATACTATTAAATTGTATTTAGGCTATATGGTGGCTGTAAGTGAGGAATCTATATCGCAAATATTACAGTTAATAAGCAATGCTATTAGGAGAAGGGGTGTGAGGAATGTTTGGACCTCACAGGGTCTAATTTTCGTGAATCACGAGTCTGAGTCTCGTATCTACAAGCGGCTAGCCGATCTTCGTGGCGCAGTTCGTTCGCGCGTCAGTTGCGGCTCGAGAGGCTCTGGGTTCGAATCGGGGTGTTATTTAGATTAAATAGTTTTGATAGAAAACTACTAAGCGTAATCATTCTAAGAACTTTCTGAAGAGCATTCAACAGCTTGTTATTTAGCAGCTACTCCACCTCTTGCTTCTTACTGTCGTCTTTCGAAAGATAATTTATTTTTTCATGATGCTTTTTAGGATAAAAAAAAACAAACTTAGTAACAATCGAAGTACATACATTGAACCTAGCCTTTTGAAACTATAGTCACTTTTTTTTCTTTCAAACAATTTATTTTTACATGGTGCTTTTTAGGACAAAAACCGAACTTAGAAACAATCAAAGTATATATATTGAACCTAACTTAAATTTTAATGTCTGAGATTACAAAAATTTTTATTTTTTAATACTTTTTTTCTAGACACGACTGTTTTAAAATTACTTACTTTATCACAAAGCATATATATGAAGAAATTTAACCACAAACATGTTGCTAAGGAAACTTTGCCCTTAATAGTTAGTGAACCGGCATGTGAGTCGTGCAATAGCAGAGCATGGAAACATTTTTTTTTTCATGAGCTACCATTAAAAACATTTCTACGAGTAGAAGACACACTTCAAACAGCGTCCCAATGGTTTTAAAAATGCCGGCCGCTAGTTAAAAACATTAATTCCAAGCTTCTCAAAAGTGTTAAAAATGACTTTCTTCACGTTGCTGTAGCTGAGAAATTACAAGCCGTAATCGTACAACATAATCATAGAAGCATGTCGTAATCGTAATACAAAATCATATAAACCTGCACTGCTCTTTACCACATGTTTTCCACACATAGAATAACTGTGTTATAGCTTAAAGTCCCGTTGAAGAACAGTATCTACGAACCAACTGCACGTTAGCTTACTACTCTGCGCCTAGAGAAGACGAGATGTTTGGCAGACGTGTTATATTCTACTTATCGCCATCCCCATTGCCATGCCTAAAACGTAAAAAAAAAACCTAGCGTCCACTAACTTTTAAGCTGAAATCACACGACGCAATAAACACGCAATTTAATTGCAATCTGCTAAAATTGCATTGCATGTCGGACACAAAATTCTCGGAATATCACATGCAATGCAAGCGACGACGCGATTTGTGAGCATAGAACAAGCTCTATATTTCTGTGCAATGCCTTGCAATTTGCGTGCAACAAGAAATGTGATTGGCCATTTCAAGTAGAGTTTTCGCGGGCTTTACTGTACACGGAAACAAAAATATTGGAGTGGACATGTAAGAGTGTGTTTTGGTTATTGGAGGAATATACTCACTGATATGTTTTTAAAATAATTCCAATTTAATACGGTAGGCCTAGCAACAGACTATAGTTTGGCGGGAAAGGAAAGAATTGCGTGTATATTGCATTATGAGTTGCGCCATGTAGAAGGTGAACATGGAACGAAGAGAGATTTCATTGCAATTATTGCGCAACTGATAGCATACAATCAGCTGCGCAATCTGTAAATTTCATAGTGTGATTCCAGCTTTAGGCGCTGCCTACTGGCCTTGTGTTTGTGTGAGAGAAGCACTGCACCAAGGGCGATGCTGACTGGCTCATACGGCGTCGTATCGCCTCTACCACAAGACACCGAAGCTGCGTGCAGTAGTATCGTAGAACACTCGCCTGACTGACACTCTTAGCGGTGACCCTACCTTCTTATTGGTGGAAAATATTAAGCAAAGTCCATTACTACTGTTGCTTCACATGAATCTCGTAAGTAGTTGTTCAGCCTATAATAGACTGAAAAGTCGTTTTTGCTATTTTGAGGGGCTCCGAAATGGTCTTTCTAATCAACAAGATGTTTTGACACTACCATTCCGTATTAATTTGATGTGTTTGTTCTTTTTGTAAATGCACACATTAGACATATGTTGAGAAGTGTCTTAGAAAGTAGTGTTTTGCTGCAACGCTGTTTATGAGGCAGGCAGGCGAGCGCCTTAAGGATATTCAAGTGCGATAAAATAATAGTGTTATATTTACATGAAATATTGTTTGTTTTGTGGACGATACTTGAAAGTGTAGTTCCCTCTCACTAAACTATTTAAACTCGCACAGTTTTCTCATAATGATGCGTCAAAGTCTTAATTTGCACTTTGTGCTGCCGTGCAAATAGTGAAAATCAATTGACTTACGTAAGTGAAATGATCCATAGTGAAGTAACATTCCACGGGGTACGTAATAAAACATTTAAAAATATCTCGTAAACACTTTTATATTTTTAAAAAATTGTTGAATTTGTAATTGTTGTGTACTATTGCGATTTCTTTAAAAATTCAAAATATCACGTTGTAGGTTTTTTAATGCATAGCTCGTGCGATCTAAGTTCACAGTAAATTATTTTATTTAAGTAGGGCAATTGGTTTCCACTATTTGCATGGCAGCGTAACAAGCAAATTACGAATTTGACTCACCGTCGTGAGAAAACAATGCGAGCTGAAATGGTTCGTAAAAGGAAACTGCACTCACAAGTATCGTCTACAAAACTAGCAATAATTCATTTAAATATAAAATTATGAATCATCGCACTTGAACACCCGTACGGACCCGTTTTCCAGTTCCTAGGGCCCGGTTCCCAGACCTAGCTGTAACTGGCAGCGTGTGACGTGGCTGTTAAAGGAAGGCTTGCAGAGATAACGTGGCAGGAGATGGCGTAGTGAGCGGTGCGTGTATATCGCCCTCGCATACGAGATGACAGCGCAGATATGTGCACGGCCGTTGCACCTGCACGCCGACACGGCAATATAAGCCCCGCATTTGCAAGGCACATCACGCCGCATTTGCATGACGGTATTTGCGGCTTCCCTCACCCCCCGCCCTGTTTAATAATCTGCAATAATACAGACCTCGCTCAACCACTGCGCGTGTTCTTCAGCACTGATGCGCCACTGACATTACGAGTTTGTAATCGCACATGTAGTTTGTAGCTTATAATTCAGAGTGGGTTTTCCGCAGGTGATCGTATACACTACTGACTTTATTTTTTCATTTAAATAAGTTAAGAGAAAATGGAGAGCAAAAAATTGTTTCATATTACCTTTCTCATTACATTCATCGAAATTTGCAAACCACTGTTATATATTTTTTGATTTAATTTATTTGCCCTAAATATGTTATAATTTTTAATGAAATATGAACCGTTTACTAGATAAACTTTGTATAGCTGAGACATGAAATTTTGTGCTCCAGGAACATTAGACAATTTGATTTTGCAAAACCATTTTATGCGTTATATGTACGTGTCTGTGTACATGAAGTATATATGTATACATAAGTATATATGTGTATGTATGTATTTGCCGTCTAGTGAGGTGGTGTGCGAGTGTGTGTGTGTGTGTGTGTAACTACACTGTACAAGGCGTTCTCCCTACCATATGAATTTCAAATTACGGCATCTACAGGCTAATAGATAAAAAAACTAGTAACAAAAAGGTAAAAGAGCTCATTTAAAAAATTGAATTTTAAATTTAGTTTCAGTAAATACCCTATGGTAGATCACAGTTGTGCATGCCTGCTTGTGTAATCTATTTTCCTTTGGACGTTGGCATGCGGAATATGTAATGATATTTTCATTCTGTTTAGTTTCGCTAAGCCAGGCGTAAATATTATCCGTGTACGGACGCCACAGTTGTACCGATCATGGTTACCCACTCTAAAAATCTGAAATGTTCTCAGATTAATTTCGAATGACCAGTACTGAATCAAAACACGAAATTTAAGTACATTACACCTGTTTCGTACTGAGATATTTGATAAAACTTTACATTAACGAATTTAAATTTATTATGCATTCAGACTGTTAACATAAGATATTTAAAGACATAATTTTCATTAACATCAAGAATGCATTCTTGTTTGATACAACTAAACTGGAAAGTAAAACAGATTTCAAAAACAACTATGTATGTGATTATAATGTTACTTATAAACCTGCCCCTTCATAAAATTAGTTCTGCAAAAGAGAGTATGTTTTTAACTTGAAATTATTGAATTAAAATTATAAAATATTTCAATTCAATAGGAAATTCTTAATTCACAGACTTTTAACCGATCGTTTAAAAGTGTACATTTAATCTAATATGACTATCTTATTATGTGATAACCAATTTAAAATTAGTATTGTATTACAGCATGGTGATACGTTTTGATGCATCTTACAAAGATCGGGTGTCAATTTTAATAAAAAGTAATACAGCCAATTACATTATAATTTAAGACTTTATGTTAAATTCTGATTATTGGGACCAGTTGACCTATTTCATTTAGACTAATCTTTGCCTTACGTATTTGATATCTAACGTTTTTGAACTCTGTGGAGTAAGAAATTTTACACGGCAATAATTTAAAAGAAAACCAACTGTGCGGTTTCCAAGAGTTGTTGATGTGACACACTTTAAAACTACACACTTTATTAAATAATAATATAAGAATAATGATCTCTTTTTTTTAGTTTTCTGAAAGCATTGAAAAAAAAGGATAGTGCATGTTCATGCATTGTGGCTAAAACCAAAGAAAATCGGCGGATTCCAGTTTAGAAGGTACTACTTAAACCTCGAAAAATTAGGCGTGAATATGGTATCAAATGCTATACAATTTCAATAGTGCAGGGGGCCGCGATGGTCGAGGGATCAGATCTCTCGCCTCCCACCTAGACGATCCGGGTTTGATTCCCGGCGTGGTCGGTCAGCGGATTTTCGCATGTGGGAATCGTGCCGGACGATGAAGTTGGTCGGCGGGTTTTCACGGGGATCTCCCGTTTCCCCCGCCCTTTCATTCTGGCACTGCCCCATACTCACCTCATATCACACCTCACCAGTGCTAAAGACCTCGATGTTGACAAAATTCTCTAATTTACTCAATACTGCAGTTTTTTTAAAAAACTACTTTGTTATGATTTTAAATTTACAGAAAACGTAAAAGTTTTGTAGAGTTTAGTTGTGATTTCACTTTCCCTTCGCTGAAATGTTTTACTTTTCATAGTTTTCTAATAACATATTGTTCAAGTCAACATTTGAATGTAACAAAAAATTAAAACAATAACACAAAAGAAATTAAAATTAATTGATACTGACATTATGTGACATGGAATAACCTACATGCTTTAAAGTACCCACGTCAAAAGAGTTACGCATTTAAGAAATTTGCTAAACGTTTAGAAAATTTCAAAAATGTTGGCCTTTTTTCCTGTGACATGAAATTAATTGTGGGCTTGAGGTGTTAACATTTTCGTATAAGGAAAATGTGCACTATAGTATTGTTTGTAAACTGGTTTTGATAGAATTACCTCAATAATATATGACAATGGTAATCCCATCATAGCGATACTTCAAATCATCCTCACCATTGCCATTGAAATTCTGAAATAAACTCGATTATTGATCACAAATACTGAACACATATTCGTAAAAATATCCATTTTTGATTTATTACATCTCAAACATCTGAAACTAAACATTGTGATATTTTACTAACCAAGGCATCTCCATCACACACACATGGTTTTCTGCACTTGCGATGGTGTGTCATCAAAGTTCTGTAATAAGTAACTTCGCTCAGTGCAAAAAAATTTTTTAAAAACACCCCAAAATTTTCTTGGTTGTTTACAGAAAATACGGAGAACTAAAATCAGAATAACTGAAGTGAAAATCAAAGCCGTGTCGTCCCGCATGCAAATCCAGTCTTAAACTGGTGTACCATCGTACTCAATATATGTAGGCCTATATGATTACTGCCGGTTCAAACATAATATAAAAAATAAGTGATATTTATTAATTCCTAATAATTTACAAATTGTCATGGCTGCGATTATTACTTACGTGACGAAGATAGGGCATTTCTGTAACAAAGTCACGTAATTCAACTTTCACTTCTAGCCAGGTCGTGTGCTTTCCTTCAAATCGTTCACATTGTCTGCTGCACTTCTTCCAGAATTGAAGATACGCAGAGAAAAAGTTTTTCAAAATTGCATCACTTACCACTTCCTGACAGGCAGCGTCATTGTTTAAATTAAATAAGGAAATCACATGTTGAAAATACTTCATCCTTACTCTTAGTTATAGCAAACAGTTCTCTTCTACCATTACCAAAACTGGCTGCCAGCAACTAGAGAGGATATTCAATTTGCTGACCAGCCATGGCTTGCTTTGTACTGGATAGCTGATGCACCACAGAAAAGCGAATGTTTCTTACGATTTCTCATAAGCTCGCAAACCCGTACAGCTGAAATGTTGTACACTGTTTACCTATATATGCAGCGACATTATGCTAGTAGATTCAATTGTTCACTTGTGTTCGCTCTATTTGTATTTAAGATTATAAAACAATTTAATATAAAAACACATGTTTTTTCTTCATGACGAAGCAACATTTCACACTAATGGTAAAGTTAATAATCTTCTAAATGTTCGGATTTGTGGAACACAACACCTTCATGTCACCATGGAACATGAACGAGATTCGCCAAAGGTCAATATCTTCAATGCAATGTCGAGGGAGAAGATTTATGGCCCATTATTTTTTTATGGGGAAGACCTTCACGGGCTGTACCTACCTCGACACGCTTTCTTTGGGCTGCTGCTTCAATTGCAAGACGATTACGACGACTTCATCTTTCAACAAGATGTTGCGCCTCCATATTTCCACCTGGTTGTACGGGAACGCCTCAATACACATCTGCATGAACGATGGCTCTGCCGTGCAGGGGCTGGTGATGACGTGTGGTGAAGTTGGCCACCACGGTCCCCTGACTAAACTCATTGTTATTTTTTCTTGTGGAATTATGTTAAAGACGAGGTGTTTGTCCCGTCCCTACAACAATACTTGCGTGAGCTAAGGCAACGAATCGTAGCTGCGGCAGAATCCCTCACCACCGACATGTTGTGCAGGGTGTGGGAAGAGTATGAATATCGTCTCGACGTCTGTCGTGTGACGAAAGAAGCACATTTCGAGTCCCTGTAATCGTAGAAAAAACTTCCATAGATTCTCTACGAACAGTGTGAGGTTCGAAGCCAGTATTTTGAATCGTTTAGTGTTCATGGTTTTTTGGAATTGTATACTTCTTTCGTGCTCATCCTGTATTGGTAAAATATGTTGGCTATTTAAACTTTTCCTTCTGTTTACATTTTTTTTTTAATTTCTGTTAACTGTGTCCAGCCAATACGATGTTAAGTTCTCCCGATAGTGTTTTTAAATAGTTTACGTACTTCGTATCTTATATTTAGGAATTTAGTTTGCAATATATTTACCCAAGCAACAGCTTGGAAGGGACAGAACCGAATGATCATAGACTTTAAGTTTAAAGCTTACACATAAGAAATGTTACAATTTTATGGGTTCTTAATCCGATAGTCTACGCCAATTCTGTCTGATACCAGACTGATAAATGTCTGATTCATGTCACATTTTTGCTGGCGTATAGTATGGTAGACAAAGTTGTATCGCGTTAAGGTCAAGTCCTGTACCTGAAACTTGCATGGCGTACGAAATTTTATCATATTTATATCAACTACATATGTACCTGAGTATCGAGCATTTATTGATTCAAATACTTTATATAAACGACTTATTTATGATGTTATTTAAACCATGAGTTACATACACGAAGTACGATTATGGATGTCAACGGAACGTTTGGTTATGGAAAGGCTCTACACTGACGCGTTTAACTGAGTTCACCAACTTACAGTATATCCAGTATATCACATACAGTTATGAAAAGGCCTTTGAAATTTGTCATTTAATTGCAGTTGGCAACAAAGAGGAAATAAATTGCAGTATCATCTTCTTACCTCCTTGGAAGTGACAGATCGTGTTGCATACTGGTCTATAACAAGTAGCAGACAAAGGTGTTTTTATATCAGTTAATAGGGACTTCTGGATTTTGTGTATAAAACATAATTTATTATGTCAAGCATGAGGTTTTGGCCGATTTGGCTGTTAATTAAAAGGAGTAACAAGTTCTACAAAACTATGAGGGAAATCAAAGTAATTTAGAAAACGAATGCTATAGTGTGCAGAACATTTCACTACCCTGCATTCCAGTACAGGAACCCTTATACTGCCGCTAACTTTCGATGTTTCCTTTTGTCATACATATTCTACAAACAGACGAAGCCAGTTAACGTTTATTCTACGAATGAAAGGAAAATAAATTAATCATGCTAATTCCTTTATACACAGTACATACATATATGACAATGGACCACCGTGTGACGAAGAACTGCGCCTTTACAGCGATATTCGTTGAGGGAAAAATTATAAAAATTGCATCACAAGACTTTTGTTATTGCTTTCGGAACCCTGAAAGACTGGCCTTATTATCCACCGTTTTCCGATATACAGTCACTTGTATCTCAATTACAATCGCGATCTTAAGTTTATGATGTGTGTTATTACAAAGATAGGTATATTTTATGTACCCACGTAGATAGGTCAATTGCTTACGTCTGCTGTTGTTGCTGCAAAATTAGTCACCAATACAGTAACTTCTAATGACGTATTGAACTTCAAGACTTGGTGACCCAACCGTTATTAAAAATGTGCTTGCCATTGGAATACCAGAGTAATGCAGTTCGGCTGAACCAGAATCAAGACACTTCTATATCTAACTTAATGGAGTTTCAGTACAACTAACAGAAAGGGCAATGTTGTCTTCCAATTCATCAGCGGCTCTGTGCCACATACTTTAGTGCTTTGTCAAACATCTCACAGCCATTTTATTCCTACAATTCCAGTATAAAACGAATATCCGATGAAAAAGTGGCAGCTAACATCAACATGATTGCTGCTTAAATAAGTTCCTTTGTTACAATTTTACTGAACACAAGGACGTGTTCGATGAAGTTATTCAGTGGCCAAACAGAAGACGCTGACAAGCATTATGTCAGACAACATTGTGAAATGTTTAATACCATATTGTACATTTTTACCAAACTAAGTAAAGTTTTCATTTCATAGCTATTTCTGAACCGGAATGTTTTACTATACCACGTTTGTTAACTTTGAAGGTAAAATCGTAAAAGGGCCTAAGTCTACGACATGTACATAAAACATTTTGCGAATTGTAGATATAATAATGCACGCTGCTGATTTGCAGACATTTAGCAGCACACTAATGGGAAAATACATTTTCTGTTATATGAAACGTAACTCAGATATGCCAATTTTGAAGTTTTTTGCATTTTCCAACTACTTGGGTGTAATGGCTTAAGGTGGTGTCATAAATAAGAGAATCATATATATTTCGTCCACACACAGGTATAAAAGAAAGCATGTGATCTTTTGTTCCTTGTTACTTTGTATTTTCAGTCAACCGTATGAAGTTCTCTGGTAAACAGAGGATTCAATTATTTTTCCACGCAGTTGCGTCTCCTCAGTTCATAAGTGAAACCCCAGCTTTTTCTTCGCGATTTAAGCAGCTACTAGATATTTTAATGATGTTTGTACCGGGTTGAAAGTAAACCAATACATATAACATCTATCCACAGGGAGTTGTGCGGTTGAAATATTTAAATTATTTACATTTGGTTCGCTATCACAAACGGCAGGAGATAAAATTTCATTATTTAGAATGTTGTACTTGTTTGCATTGTTTTCTCGAATGCAGTTTAAATTGAACAATAAAGTTTTATTTTCGTAACTTTAAAATATGTCAAGGAATATTGCAAATACCACCAAATCGTACACTGTTAAGTAACCTTTCAATTTTAATCGCAATTAATCGTGTTACTGTTTATATATATATATATATATATATATATATATATATATATATATATATATACACATATATATATATATATACATGTATGTGTGTGTGAATACTACATTTTCTTTAACGTTCTTATCGAGGGTTTTGGAAAAAGGTGTGGGGGAAGTTTGTCTATAGTTTGTGCTGCAGTCCAGTGCTGTTTAGTCATGCAATTATTTATTGATAGTTATCTTCCTTCATAGTTTGGGATAACCACCCTTTTTTTGTGAGGTTCAGTACGTGTTCGAAACGATTTACCGTTAACGCGAAAACTGATAAAAACTACGCGTGTAAAAGGTCGCCAAAGGGCAAACTTTTTAACAAGCAGGCCAAGCTATTTTCAGGACTGCAGTACACGAGTGTACTATTACGTGGCAAAACCTGTCAGTTAAGCAACACTTTCAGCACCCTTTTATGTAATAATATGGGGGTTGACGCCAGAAATAAATCATCGACTCTTGCATAATAAAATGTAGTAACATGCTTCTGATACACGAAATAGCAGATAAATATACTTCGATTTATTTTTAATTCACTATATAGGGCCTAACTTAAAAAGATAGTTTGAATGTACTTAATTATTGAATTCTACTATTTTTTCGCTGATAAACACTTAATGTACTTATGACTTAGAATTAATCAAGATATTTAAATATTAACATTTAAAAAAAATTTCAACCGACAGCCGCGTGATGACCGAAAGTACGTTTGGATACTTATATACATACGCACGTTGATATAATTTAAGCGACCTACTTCTAGAAGTGATTCCGTAAGCAGTATTCCCAAATAAAGATTTCAAACTAATTTAGTTACTGTCGATATCGATACAGATACGTACTACTGCATATTTGTACATCGAACCCTGTTACACAAATAATTCGGAAACCAGATAACACTGATCATCAAAACATCTGTTTTGTCGAAATAATACTTTGATGTACGTAAACAATTGACACCGGTTAATGTTATTAAAGGTAATGTTCTCAGTCCAACATCCAATTTTGAATATAATTTCAAACAAGACACGTCTTCGTACCTCACGTATGTGTGCATATAGATAAGTGATTACATTTTCAAATACCGTGTTTTTGGTTCGCGAGGTAGAAAATTCAAATTGGACAAAGTGACTTTAATAAATGTCCGAATGCAACATTACTGCTAAAGACCAATGACTGCATACTGTAAACTACTGTAGAAGGGATTGCTTCAGTTCTATAGTGTATAAATATTGTAACCGTTCATACGTATTTAACTGTGTTAATTGATTTTAACGTCGGATTTCGCAAAAAAAAAAATAATAATAATATAGCCAAAGCGTAACACTGACAGAATGCTATTGAGAAACCAGTGAGAATCACTGCACGGTATAACGCCTCCCAGATTAGGCAACATGGCTACCACACACGTCATAGACTCCGTTGTGTACAGAGCGGCTAATTAAAGCAGTTACATTTTCGTCTTTTAATACAAAAAATTTACATTCTTGTAAATGTAATAAATCTACGAAATAAACTAAAATATTTGTCAAGTACAGTAATAAATACTTCAATATTAAATATTGTGTCATACTAATTTCCACTATGTATATATCTGTGTGTGTGTTTGTAGTTGTATATATATATATATATATATATATATATATATATATATATATATATATATATATATATATATAGTGTTTGTTTATTATAACTTAAGTGTTTTTTTTTTCAGTTTATTGCACCTATATGAACAAATTTCTTCACAATATAATAATTCGTTTAGTGGTTTACAATCAAATGGCAATATTTTAAAATTTTACCGTTATGTTTAATGTTCAGTTTCGTGCAAACAACGTAATGAATTCGTGTGAAAAATATTTATATTTTATTGATTTCCTTAACAGGCATTCATAGAAACAGACCAACATGATAATAACAGTAGTCATTTCTTTTTAACTTTTGTGTTGCAAAATTGTTTAAAAATCTCGTAATTTTTCTATTTTCGTTATTTTTTTTTTCAGTGTAGCTGATGAAACAATATAAATAGGAAAAAAAAAGCAGACGTAAAAGTAAACAGTCACAGATTCACTTTTGTGACGTCCGCAGTTTAAATCGGAATCGTAAAGAAAGTTTTAATATATTATTTAATTAATTAGACATTTAATCATAAACCATCATGTTAATATTCTATCGTAGCTTTTTTAAACCAGTTCTTGATTTATGGGGTGTTATAATACCATTTACGATATACTTAACAGTAATAAATATTACAAATTATAATTACAAAATAATGTTTTTCTTCACTACAGTAGATGTTAAATAGTAACAATTTATCAGCGGCCTTTTTTTCTTATATAATTTCTAGTCTAAAGGATTTAGATATCTAAACATTATACGTTTCAGCTTATACTTCATCAATAGTTAGTCGGATTTGATAACATCACTGTACATGTTCACAATAGGAAGAACGTAGAGCATTATTACTTTGCATAAAGATGTTGTTAAAGCATTTCACAAACCAGTTCTGCTCTAAAATTGGTTTTGTACTTGAAAATAGGTATATTTTGTTTAAACTCAAACACAGTTAACAACAGCTTACTTTAAAACATGTTAGAATTTCTTGCTTTGTTCTAAAGAGTATCCATACATTTAAACTTAATAATTTGAGATGCCTCAGTTAACAGAAATATAATTTCTTAAGTAAAAATTACTAAACAACTGCAAAACATGACGATCGTTATAACATTCAAGTACTATCTCTCTTAGCATATAGTTTTGTTTGAAAAACATTTTATAAACACAGTCATGTTATTCCTTAAAAAAACTAATTAAACTGCAATGTATGAATATTGTAGTAAAAATGGTGGCCAGTATAATTTGAACGTGACACCATTAAAATTGATTACAGTTTAAATATAACATTCGTTACAGAAATACAACTATGTTAAGTAATTTCTTCGAATATAACTATCTATACAAAAATTAATTATAGCCGCATTTTATATATGCCTACATTGAGTGAAAATTAATATAATAACCATTGTATGTAATTAAATACATCGATATAATTACTATCAAATATATGGTAAATAATTTATTTATACGGGTCTCAGTGATAGAAGAAATGCATTTTAAAAATGTGTTCAAAATTTTGATACAATTAAACATTTCAATACAGTGCAACAAGGAACTGTTCACAAACTTCAGATAATTGGCATAAAATTTACCCTAACTTATAATATCCAAACAAGTTATTTTGTAAAAATTAATATTTTTAGTTATCTGTCAAAAACTAAACATTTTTCGAAGTGTTAGGGCACATGTATAACTGTATTTAAATATTGGTTTTGCAATAAAATAATGTACTTGATTTTTAACTAAATTAAATTTTTAAATTGAGTTTTACTTTTTAAACCATCTCGAGAATCTGGTTACTGTTAAAACATCATTAATATGTATATTATTGTGAAACATAATGTTCTAGATCTAGAAGCTGTCATTTTGCCGGATAACACTATAGTTAGAACGATAAAGAAACAAAATGAAAAACATTAACGTGAAAAGAGAATATACATACCCTATATGTGTGTATTTATGTGTATGGAGTTAAAGTTAATATTGTGTATACATATAGAATATATGTTAAGATTCGTAACCAGCTAATTCTAATAATACGTGGCAAAACATTTGTCATTACTCTTCTCGCACTAAGAGCTAGTCAGTACAGGCTAATATACATGCTAATGCCCATGAAAGGCTGTGTGGAAGGTGTAAATGAGTTATTTATGCGAGAGTAAATGAGTTACTCTGGAGTGTATGTGCAGTGCGCTTATTGGACGTGGCAGTTGATATCAAACAACATTTTCGAGGGGCCACGCGGGACTTTAAATGTTATCATAGCAAGAAAAAGAGAGGTAGTATGTAGGTTTGTAATAAAACCGATGCCAACTGGGTAATTTTGGTACTGAGACACGGTACATACATTACAAATACCATTTTTTATCTTAAATATTTATAGTTGATGTTTTACCAGTTCATTTATATAGTCTTGTCAGGACGGGGTGTCTTTATTTTTATGATGATAGCTTGCAGTACATTACGATGAACATTTTTTTTTTCGATTTATCCGTAACGTGAACATAATTACAACAATCATCGCCCAGCCAATCACACAAGATTTGCTGCTATTGGCCGAGTAACTTTGAGACCATCCAGGCTATATAAGCCCCAGTTTTCTAGTGAACTTCATTCGCATCTTGGTCTCAGCCTGAAGACGGGGATAGATCTCAATCCCCAAAACGTTATTTTTTCGTTGATTTTAACTTGTGTTGTCACAAGTTTTATTTGTCGAACACCGTCCACTATTTATGTATTTTTTTCATCTATTCTCATATTGGGAACCTGGTTTTCTTTGTGTCTATATTTTGTGTTTGGGTGTTATCAAACTCTTAACTGAATTAAATCTTTAGAATTCTTGCTGAAATATATATTTTTAAAAAAATTACGAAGTTCCTCTGGGATCGTTTTCTGTGTTTTTGGTGTGTTTTTTGTATTTTGTCACTTTGTCTTTCAATACAAGTTTGGTCAACAAAACATGAGCAATGGCGTATGTCCACAAACCTATACATTCTAATTGTAAACTCACATTGCCACAAACATTTAAAAATCTCTACAATAATCATACCCCGAAAATCTGTGTACAATGAAGATTTCTTGACACGAGACCACGGTCATAATTGTAATATTTCGTTGTTTAGACACTTTTCAAAGTTCGTTGATTGTCGAAAGTCGCCGTCTGCCCACGTTGCTGATCGGTACGCAGAGCTTCGGCCGTTACTAGATTATTTGAAAACTTCTCAACATGCGTCACTACTTAGGAATAACACGTGTATGCATATTGCAGGCCGTTCATCTACCATTAAAGTTTATTTTTACGCTGCCGAAAATGGTGAAAGTGGGTGTTTTATTATTCTTTTTGGAATACAAATATGTACGCAGAATCTATTAAAACGCGTAGGCGTGTACAATAAACATTTATCTTTAAGGGGGAGTGCTAGAGAATTTTACTGTATTTTCAGTTTTTAAGCTATGGCATTAATTCAGATTGTAAAGTTAAAATTTTCTTTTCGACGAAGTATAGGTCATTTTCTTGGTAAACTGCTTGACATAAATAATAATGGAAAATTTCAGTAATTTGTCATGCAGAGTCACTGCAAGATAATTATAGGTTAACTTTCGAAAATTCTCTTGCAATGATCCTGAAAGACAGATTACTGAAAGATTCCATTGTTATTTATGTCAAGTAGTTTACCAAGAATATGACCTACGCTTTGTCGAAGAGAAAATTTTGATGATACAATTTCAGTTATTGATATGGCTTAAGGGTGCGTTTCACCTCAGTTTTCAACGTATTTTTTTATTTTTATATATGTACCAGAAATTTCTTTTCTTATTTTAAACACAAATCGTGACTAAATCTTCCTCTTAGAAAATTTTTGTATCTCTCTATGTTTTTGCGTAATGAGTCGTTGGACGTCAAAATTTTCACTTTACGGTTTTACGCACGCCACTAAAACCAACTGACATACCAAACCGAAAGAATTCACAATGTATAACAATACTATAGGCTATGATTTGACTTATGTAAAAATAAACACAGTGTATTTTTGTGTTTTTAAAAACTGGTTGAAATTTTTAAATTTTTATTTCAAAATTAAACATTTCTTATTAAATATAAATATATAATTTTTTTTTGTTTTTATGTATGTAATACCATAGCCTACAGAAATTGTTAACACTATGAATTTTTTTCGGTTTGGTATGTCAGTTGGTTTTAGTGGCGTACATAAAACCGTAAAGTGAAAATTTTGACGTTTACGACTCATTACGAAAAAACTATGAGAGGTACACGAATTTCCTAAGAGGAAAATTTGGTCACAATTTATGTCAAATATAAGAAAAAATGTCTGGTACAAATATAAAAATTTAAAATACTTTGAAAACTGAGGAGAACCGCGCCCTTGAAAACTTAGAGTAAAATAGTCTATGACTTCCTTTTAATATTACGTCATATAATGATAGGGTCGCCACAGAATGTCTCATAGAGGTGAGTTGTCGGCGGAAGACTGTGCGAGAGTTCAGATATATGCTCCTAGAGGCTAGGGGAGGCGTGATGTCTGTACTATGTCGCTTCTACAACTTCCTTACTTATATGCCTCGAACGCGTAAGGCTAGTTCACCCGAGCCGCCACCTTAACTGTTTTTAAGTTTCTTATTTAAAGAAATCCAATTTCATTGAAGCAGTTCAATGACAGCATTACTTCCACTTTATTAATTTTACGGAAAAATCAATACAAACTCATATTTAATCACGCAAAATTAAACTACTTCGTACTGTACCGTCCTGTAAGTCACATTTATATTTTTAGCTAAGTGTCGGAACTTAATATTTTTCTTTGCATAAACAAGTGCGATTCAGGCAGACATTATGAGCGGTATGACGTGCACATAATAACAATAGCTCACTAATCATAGAAAAGTTTAATAAGCGGCATTTTTACCTC
Source organism: Medauroidea extradentata (assembly GCA_003012365.1). NCBI lineage: Eukaryota > Metazoa > Arthropoda > Insecta > Phasmatodea > Phasmatidae > Medauroidea > Medauroidea extradentata. The sequence goes on from PNEQ01057332.1 coordinate 19,976, forward strand.
AGAACGTAAATATAACAAGTTTGGCTTAGTAGTGTTTGCAAATCACAATTTTATTTAGTAAATGTTGATTTACGAGCAAGAAAATTTCGTATACAATAATAGACTTCCGTCGCGTATGCTTTAAACACAATTGACGAGGTGTCTCATAAGTTATTACTTCAATTAAGAAAACCTGCATTTGTGTTATTTCAACTTGGCTGAGAAAATTAAACACGAATTCATACGTTCTGTGTACATAATAAATACATTAAACAGTAGTAGGTGTAAATTAGATATTGAGACATGGCTGATTTTCTGGTGGGTCTTCTATGCGTCTGACGGTGATCGGGAACCGGTAGAAATTATATTATCTCGTCTACGTGAGTAGGAAATTCTGTTAGCGAATGGGACGAGTGGAAAGAATGTTATTTTTTCCACGTCGTGGTACGAGCGCCCGACGCTCGAGTTATTGAGTTAGGTGTCTCGCCGTATCCCGCATAGAAGCCTTGTTTGTTGTCCGGTCGCAACCTGGCTAGCAGGATGACTTATATAACGAATCGTTTCTTGGGTTTCCATCGCCAGATACATCGAAGTGTTTTTAGCTATGATTCAAGGAAATTTGTTCAGCCATTTAAAGATCATCAGCTCTTTTCTAATTTTAATTAATTACTTTTTTTGTGAATTTATCGATTCGAAATTTAGTGTCCTGTGAGTCGCGGATTTTTTTTATTTTTTTATTTTTTATTTAACTCTTAACTTGTTGCTTTTTTAAAATAATATTAGGGATAGTTCGAAATTTGTAATTATAGCGATAATTATATTGATATTTTTTTTATATTTCAAGTACAGTATTTGAACTTTTAACGTATTTTAGGCAGCAGTCAATCAAAGAAATTTTTATATACACTGCAGTACTTTTACTGCAGCACAAAGTAAATAAAATTCGCGATATAATCGAAAATTTTACTTTTCTTTCTAGAAATGAAAAATAACCGAAAAATTACATAATTCCTTGTAAGTGTACAAAGATTTTCTTTGTGAAATAATTACATTATAAAGTTGCAAATGTAAACTTTGTAATACCACAAAGGAATTCTTTGTACCTATATACCGACAGTTCCTGCACTGAATTTTTTGTAAAATATGACAAGGCACTTCTTCGTAGTTGTACAAACTTTTATAAATATTGAAAATCCTTGTAAAATTATTAGTTTATAACGTTAAAAGGATTTTGTTTGCAAAAGAAACTCAGAAAAATGTGCATTCGACGAAAATCATAGGTGCCCCAGAAATTATTTAGCCATATGCAAAGATCACAACCGCTGGAAAGAATTTTTCTGGATAAACATGAATGTTTATATTAAATGCGTGCTTTAAAAGAAATAATTACTATTGAACTGTACAGTGAAAGTATACAAATAAATAGAGACTAAGCAGTACAGAAGTCAAAGTTGTCTAGATCGCTGTCGACGGGTGGTGTTCACCACGTGAAGGTCGTTCTGCGGCGTGGGTAACTGAGTCCCGTCGGACGTACGCGGAGTTTTGATAGTTTCTTGTTATAGTCAATCAACAGTCTGTACAACGATGAGACAGAATACGCTACGTATTACTTTCTCAACGAGACCAACAGCCATGGAGATTCGTGTCTGGATTGTGGCGTCTCTACGCCTTCACCCTGAACGCCATTCAACTAGAGGGTACGCAAAACTGTGTATTTCTAAAAGTAATTTCCCAACATATCTGCGATGGCATTTTACGTGACACTCATGGGACGTCACTATTGATCACGTTTCTGGAGAACGAATTATTGTTACCATTGAACCAGCACTGGACAATATACGCCCGGTGCCGGTCATCAATTTGCCTGGGGAATTAGACAACGACAAAATAACGTAACACTTAGCACGCTATGGTCACGTCATTAGTATTCGTGATGAAATGTGGGGTTCTAAATATCATTACAAAGTAAAATCTGGTGTTCGCGTCCTGCGAATGGTAATTACAAAAGACATTCCCTCATATGTCACGATAGAAGGAGCGAATGGCGTTCTCGTGTACATACGGCAACCATGCACCTGTAATTACTTTCTGAAAACCGGTCACGAGCATATATCCTGCCCTTCATTACCGGGCAAAGATTCACGTACTATTCGATATTGGTCGGATGCAGCACAAACGTCCTCAAGTACTGCGATTTACACTCAAAGTGACAACAGAGTTATCGCACAATCCCCCTCTACATCAGTTTCTTCAGAACACAAAATGTTCATACTCCAGTTGAGGAACGGAGTTTCACTCCATACCCCCCTCCTGGTTGAAAATCTCCCGACCGTACGCTAAAGTTGTTCAAGGGACCCACTCAGATGATCACGACATTCCATCTCCCACAGACGAGACTGATGCCTCACCTGCGAACACTGGCACTGATTGATGTCACCAAGAGTGCCACTACAAGTATTCCGGGCAATCATGACTTGTCCCCAGACGTCGTTTCGAATGTACCTCCTCCGATTTCAACCTCGTGGTCCGAAGGAATTGAACGTGGTAGATCATATAGTGCTATGGACATACAACCTGAGGAACGATTACGTTCTGATTCCCAACGGGATAAGCAGTGACATTATGTTAGTGGTCATTCAGAATGTAAAAGTGACTCCCGTAAGTCCATAGCCTTGGAACAATTGCAGACGGATGAGGACATGGACGTGCGTACGGAACCTTTACAGCTTGCCAGGAAAGTAATTCAACAACTTCGTGCGTCTCAATTCTCAAACCCCTCTAATTCACAGTAATGCAAACATACCGGACAGAGACCGCCCTACTGTAAAAAAAACATGATAACTGTACATACGGTTATGACTCTGAATGTTAGCGCGGAATCAACACAAATAAAGTTTGCAGGATTTAGAACTCTTCTTTGTCAACAAGCAGTGGATACCTGCTTGCTGCAAGAAGTAGTGGTGCATTAATTGCCAAGCTTTATGCTTATGAATGTTTATACAAACGTGAGTGACCGAGGCCGTGGGACATGGATACTCAGCCGAACGAGACTCGAACTTACAAATACCAATCGCCACCCATCGGGACGGATTTTATCTGGTCATATAGATAACGTCGCACTCGTAAATTTTATACTCCCCTTCATGCTCCAACAAAAGGCATGAACGTAACAAATTCTTCACTATTGTGACATTTTACCATTTATCCCGCCAAACAGCAATCAACATGTTTTGGGTAGACACTTCAATTGTGTACTACGTCCTGACGACCACGACGGCGGCCCGTACCCGACCAACGCAGCACTCTCCCAACTTATAACGCAGTTAAAACTGTTAGATGTAGCATGTGCCTTAAGTGTGCCTTTTCCACATTACATGTATGTGACATTACACAGTACGTCTCGTCTCAATCGATTCTACGTCACAAGGCAGGCCTCCCAATTACATCGTTATGACATCTTACCTGTACACTTCAGTGATCATGTTGCTGTTATTTTTACTTATGAACAATTTGCTCAAGTCACTAAATATGGTCGTGGAATCTGGTATCTGAATACTGACCTACTCAGTGGTGAATTTATCATAGCTCACTTCCGTGTAAATTGGACTCAGTGGTGCCTCAGGAAACGACACTTCCCTTCTCTGGCTTTGTGGTGGGTGGGAACACGCTGTAAAACCAATATGTACGCAGCCTATTTAAGAAACACACATTCTGGCTTACACAAGAGCGACAACTCACTCGTGACTATACTGAAACATTACTACACGAGTATTAAATTAGTGTTAATAGAGGTAATGATGTAGCAACGCAGTTAATAATGACAAAACAAAAACTGCTTGACCTTGATATGAAACAATTAAGTCCACGGGTTCAACTATTACGAGGCAGGAGTGTTACCATGGAGGAGCGGTACAGTTTGCACGCACTTGTTTAATAAAGACAACAAATTCAGAAACGGACTGTTACTAGTATTCTTGACAGTAACGGACGCATTTATACAGATCAACGTAATGTATCAACTGTAATTACCACTCATTTCAGTCAATTGTATTCAAAAAACCACATGGATCCACATGTGTTGCAAGAATTTCAAGATTCAGCATTTTTTATTAAACACAAAAGTAATTTATTTTTTGTTTTTATGTGTGTCATTTCATAGCCTACAACAATGTTATATAGTGTGAATTTTTTTCAGTTTGGTATGTAAGTTGGTTTTAGTGGCGTACTTAAAACCGTTAAGTCCAAATTTTGACGTTTACGACTCATTACGCAAAAACTATGAGAGATACAAAAATTTCCTAAGAGAAAGATTTAATTACAACGTATGTATAAAACAAGGAATAGAATATCTGGTACACATATACAAATAAATAAATACGTTGAAAACTAAGGTGAAGCGCGCCCTTAAGCGCACGCATTCAGGAATAGTGTTAATCATTTATCTTCCTTGGTATGACTGTAACACCGTAGTTATTAATTCACGTATGGAAGATCATATTATATAACCTTGACATTGAATTGATAACATTATTATAATATTTTTTTAAACTATACTATTTGCAAACAGTGTGAACTGGTATGGGTGTCATAAATTAATGTTGGGAGGATTAGATATAGTCTCTAGAAATGTTGTATATTATAGGAGTGAATGCATATTGTGATGAAATTACGTTTTCCCATTAACTATGCAGCCAACAAAGGTGTGTTGATTTACGAGTTCTAGCATTTGTTTGGCCGCAATGAGGAAAATGTTAAGTACAGCCGTAAATATGAACCTTTAGTGCCTTGCCACAACTCCTAAATCTGTTTGCAAAATCTTCAAATACGAATTAAACGCCAGTATCAATACTTGTGATAGAGGTAACAACATTACGGTGCATGGTATAAGCGTAATATTCTTACAGTATATATCACCTACTTTAACATACAGGAATACTATTAGTACTACTGGTACTTGTGAAACACTGTTGTTAAATTTATTACACGAGTCCGGCATCTGGTTAAGTCATATGGTAAAATAAACGTTATAATATTAGTCGGTTAAAAACAGTGTGTAGAATTTCCTATTCATTGTACGTAGAATGTAACTGAAAATACGTTTTCTGAGTTTATTGTAGTAATAGTGTTGAGTCATGTAAAAACTGAGCTATCATAGGCATATCATTAAAATATAATTCATAAAACAAGGTGTACTATATATTTATCTCTAATTAGTACAGTTACGTTTTGCAACAAGCCGCACTCGGATTTCCAACTGCAGTGCATTGGCGAAACACAAACAGGTAGTCATACTGTGTACACAAAATATTTAGTGAATGTGGGTCGCGTGTCGTGTCTCATGTCGGGAATCGATACAGAAGTGTTCATCACGTCGAAAGCACTGTGCTTAGATTGCAGTAGTAGATTAGTTGTGCAGAAACAATAAAACCATTTATATATACTTCTTGAATCCGTACATGATTAAATTTATCAGCGTTGTTTTCAATTTCCGTAAATGCCAAGTTAGTGGAGTATTATTTTTTTCACATTTTTCTACGTGTTATTTGCGAGGATAATGTAAGTTTCACTACATTCATTAACAAGTAAACTTTAATAATTGAAAAAATATCTCAACATATATGGATAAGATTTGAGTGTGTAAAAACGTACTCGAATGCAAATAAAAATGATTCAAGCAGTAACCCCGTTATTACCTACTTGCAAATAGTTTTCATTTTATAAAATATTTTCTAGTAGTCCAAAGAGTTAACTATAATAAGCACAACTTAACCAACAATGTCAGTACATTGTACGCAGGTATGTGCTTTTGTCATTTCATCCTGATTTTGTGAGTGAAAAATTAAGATAAAACTGATACAGGTGACACGTAGTTGAATTTGCAGTCTGTTCGTACGAAATACAGAGATGATATTTGGGCTCAAATATTTAACGAACGAGACATGTAATTTGTTGAATTATAATGTGTTGAAGACTGTTTTAATGGAGAGGAAGTAAAATATTTTCCCTGAGGACACACAATTCTCTTGAATTTATGGCCAGTGACATGGGAAATAAAGAAGGAAAAAACTAGTAACAGGCTGCAAATCAAAATATGGAACGCCAACTCATATACCAGAAACAACGGTAATACTTTTGGAAGGTGGATGTTATTGTTACAGTTACAATATTGGCGTAATTAAAACACATTTAGACATGATTATGTAGGTTTTGTCTTGTATGCGATAAAGAGCTTAGTGTGGTTAGCTAAACTTGTTGAATCCAAACTCTTCGCAAAACAAACAGAATACAAAAATTCTTCATTATGTAATTCATAACATGTATGTTGAACGGCGGCGTAAGCACCATTTTAATATTTTTATTTTCAGTTATGGCGTTATAAATATCGAATCATACGTACATATTATATAAATATAATGTTCAAATACAAATTATTAATATCGAGTCACACACACATATATACATATATTAAAGGTATAATGTTTAAACACCAAAAAAATGTTTTTGTCTATTAACAATGCAAGGTAACGAAAAACTGGCACATGTTTTGTCACTATAACATATATTTTTCAAAAAATAGATGCTCTAATTTTTGCAATGCTGTCATTTTATTGTCAGCTGTGGGTATCATTATAACGAACACTTTTTATTGGACATTTACCGTAGCGATGTCACGCGCGTGAGAGACGCACTCGTGTGCATACGACAGCTGACAACCAGACAGAAAATAAATTAAACAAGAATGTACGCAGAAGTGGGAGTCAACATGAAGCGGAAAGCAAACATGTATGTAAAATCCTCATGTTTTATATCAAGCTCCTGCGTACTTGACAGTTGTATCAAACACGTTACGTTTTCCAAAAATATTGTTCGTCGAAAAATATTTCACATCAATTTTTTTACCAGTTTTACAACTCTTTAATTGTTCAACTACATAATTTGTGGTTATAGTTTCTATTCCCTCGCATATTTCAAGTTTAATTTTAAATATTAAGGTGTTTGGATTCAATAAAATGTTATTCGACAGAACATTATAAAGCAGAAAACAATATTACGAATCTTGGTTCAACAAATACTTCTAACGGCAAGTTGTGACTGGTTTGACATGGTATCTAGCATTACACTTAAATTGATAATGTAAGATACCACATTACGTTATAAATATTTATTGGCTCTATAGGCCTGTTTCATGGATCATAAAATGTTCTCAGTTCACATTGCATTTCTTATAAGCAGAGACGATGGTATATCATGAAAATGTTTTGTGCCAACATACCCTTGAAAACACTGTAGTTTCTTGCATCGTATACGATTGGGTGATGTACGTCTAACACAACGTAGCTGTCTGCAGTCCAATAACAGGCATCAGGTATTACGATTTCGGGATTATTATTGGCTCAGTCAAATAGGACAACAGCTCGAAGTACAAGCGAAGCAGAACGTAAGGTGTAACCCAACAAGCAGCCAAGTTTTCCTGCGATAAACCATTATTACTACTAATAGCCTATTTAGAAAGTAGGAAAAGTCACCACACGCCACAGTGGTATCATAGAGTAGATTACAGCACATTGCTGTGACTCGAACTCAAATGAATATTACCTGCTATTCAGTCAGACAATGTATGTTGAAGCTCAAAAATGGTATGCCATCTCTACAAACCACAAACATTTATTCCAACCATCAATCAGTTTCTAAACAGGGCTTTAACCAATCACTCATTTACCACAAATTATAGCAGGCCCCGCTGGCTGGAGAGATTCACTACTCTAATCAATATTTTGGACTTAACTTCACTAGTCTTGGAGGCCTAATTTGGGAAGACAGTACTAGATAGGAAACCCGCAGAGTGAGTTGGCTGACTTACCACTATATTTGTTCCGATCGGAATACGATCATGAAACCGAAGTCCCCAGTGCCCATTTCGTGACCCTCGAGCACGTAGCCCATCTCTCTGGACGTTGGCCCCGCGACCACGCGCCTCATCCTCAAGACTCCTCGGCCCCTGACGACGTGAAGAAGCACCGGTTCTCTGGACAGTGACTCCGACGACGACTGTGATTGCGGCCCTCTCCCTTGAGTTGACATCGCTTTTATAGTCCGCGTCGTAATGTTTCAAACATATGAATAGCCTGCGTGTCTTAACAGGAAACAGAGTGAGGTCTTTAGCGCTGGTGATGGGTGTCATGAGGTGAGTATGGCGCAGCACCGGAATGAAAGGGCAGAGGAAACGAGAGATCCCCGCGAAAACCCGCCGACCAGCAGCATCGTCCGGTAAGATTCCCACATGCGAAAATCCGGGGACCAACCCCACCAACAGTAAACAGAACCCTGAACAATGCATTCAGCAACAGCAGAATAATTGGGACATACTATTTGAACAAAATGTCATCAACTTCGTCCAGGAAACCAGCATTTCTTTTTACCATCCGAAGAAAAGAGTAGGCTAATGAAATCACCTTCCTGCTTGTGTGTGTGTCTGTGTGTCGACGTGTTTGTGTTGTCCTAAAAACTTTTGAAACCGATTACCGAATTTTCAAAAAAAATTCCTAAACATATAGCATTAAGTAACATGACTTGAATTTCTGGTTTATGCCATGTTATAATTTCCAAAATGGCGGCTTTTTTTAAATATGTCTCGTACACTCGAGAAATCTAAGGAACCGTTTCTTAGAATTTCATCAAACTCGACACGCATTAAGAACCTAGTGTGCAGACTTGACTTTTGTGTATTTAATAGAGACCCGGCTAGAACATTTAGAGACCACTGGTTGTGGATGTCGGCGTCAGGTCGCAGATGATTTCGCGGGATATAAAGAACGAATTCTTAGCGAGTTCGCGGGGCGGCGCGTAGAGATCTACCGCCGAGTATCGGAAGTAGAGGGGACGGTACTACAAAACGAGGGTGTGTGTGAGACGAGGGAGAGAGAGACGTTATTGCGAGGGCAGACGCAGGCAGAAATCGCTAAGATAGGTAACGACCGTGCAAGGCGCGATAGACTGCTACAGCAGGAAGCACACTTCTTAGACGAGTTGATCGCAGAAGTAGGCCGGATAAAGGCTAACTTAGACAAAGAGGAGACGACGCGGCACATGACGAACACCACAAGTTACGCCACGGAATCGCCGGTAGGTAATTTGCCGCAATTAGAGGGGAGTATAGCGATACGGAGTGATGTATGATGCTAGAAACACACATAGTAGAAACAAATATCACAGAATACAGCATGTTCTCTGCAACGCCAGTTGTTTATTATCTGTTTCTAAAGTACGACAGTTCTTAGATGCGTATTTCTAGTAAACGATTGCTCTCAAGTACCTGTTTCTATTGTATGACAGTTCTGACGTCTCTGATTCTGTTGTATAATCGTTCTAAACTGTGAATTTCTGCTGAATAACGATTCTAACATACACGTTTCTGCAGTATGGGGTTCTAAGTTGGGTGTTTTCGTTGTCCGACCATTCTAACATATGTGGTTCGACTGTAAATTTGTCCTAACATTTGATTTTATGTTGTATGGCGTTTTTAATGTATACGTGGTTCTACATTATGTTGTTCTTAGTTGTGTGTTTCTGTCGACAATTTTCTCGAACATCTTTGATTATTTTGTTTATCAGTTCTTACATGCGAATATCTATTGCAAGACGTTACTAATGTACACTGCTCTGTAATATGTGGTTCTGAATTGCGTGTTTCTGTCATGTGATTGTTCTAACAGATGTAACTATGTTGTTAAATAGTTCTAAAATATGAATTTCTATAGCACGAAATTTCTAACGTGCATGGTTCTGCAATATGGGGTTCTAAGTTGTGTGTTTCTTTCATACTTTGTTTTAACGTCCATGTTTTGGTCGTGTGAGTATTCTTAAATGTGAATTTCTGTTGTTTGGCGTTTCTAACTTTATGGGGAATTTTTCAAAGCAATATTTTACAGGGACTGTAGTGGCCTGACCTGCTCACATCCCCTCCCTCCTTCCCCTGTACAACCTGATCCTGTGTCCGAGAACACTGGCTCTATGGTGTGATTTCCTGGAGTTGCTTTGTTTCCAGGTGAAACTGTCAGCCAGCAGTTCGCAGTCTCTGTGCTGTATTACGGCTGACAGGCACGAAGAAAATAAATATATAAATGGCTCCTGTATTCTGCCTCTGCAGTTCTACAGTGGGTTGATTGTTTCAAAATGTGTTTAATCGAATACTTTTGAAATTAAACTTAAAATAGTATTAATTGTCTTGTGAAATATGGTTTTGCTAGTAATTTAAAATTCTGCTATTTCAGGTAATTTTAGTTAATTAGGCTCTTATTATGTAATCGCTTTAATTTTATTAAAACTAAGGTTACTCTCGTTTCTATACAAGAACCTTCTTTTTCTTTTCTTTTTTTTTTATTTTGCAGTTTCATCATGGAATAATTTTTTGCAAGTATTGTCAGAGGAGAGTAATTTTAAATTGCATTTATTCATATTTAGAAACACTGCAGTTTACGACAACACTCAGTTTTTTTTTTTTTTGCGGGCGGATTCTGCATTGTTGTTATTAAGTACCCAAAGATGTGGCTTAATTTTAAAACAGAATTAACTGTCATAACGTAAATGTGTATTTATTAAAAAAAAGTCATTCTGTGACGTCTTGACTGTCACGGTATAGAACCGCCATTGCTGACAAAATAGTATGTAAAAATGTACCTTATTCTACTAGCTACTGTAGGTTTAGTTACTACCGCATTACCGACATCCTACCAGTAACCTCGCCCATGTTTCAAATTGTATAAAATGGTGCTTAACCTCGAAATATATATTTTAATAATGTCTAGGGACATTCTGTGGCATAAAATATATATTTATTACGTTGTGTCTAATTATTCATTCTAGGTTCCTGCGAGCCCTGCAGCAGAAACAATTCGAATAATAAATCATTTTTACTATAAATATTTTGTTTATACAAACTTATTAGGTTACGAGAAAATTAGGAAAACGTTATTTGATTTGCGCTTTTGCTTCAAATAGTATGTCTTCATTTAAAACACACACGTTACGTTTTCTTACCATTGAACATTAAACTGTGTTGTTATTTTATGTATGTTCAGAGGTGAAATTTTTGAAATTCTTAACCCATCTCTAATCTAAACAGTAGAAGCAAATGGTGTAAATTTGCAAATTTATGCAGCGCTTGGACTCATCCAATTCGACCGGGTGAAAAAGTGTATGCTCCATCATAACATTCCGTAAGTGTCGATGGCCAAGGAAGTAATAGGTGGCACACAAAAGTTACGTATTTTAAAGGAAATGATTGGTATTCGTGATTATTTAAGAGGGTTGGATATAACAATAATGAAGGTATAATTTGTCAATCAAACAATGTTAAGAAATAGTTCTGTCTTCGCAAAGTGGAATCGAAACAAATATTTCGATTGGTGCGAGATAATTTCACACTTGCAAAAATCACTCCATTTTACGATATCGTTGTACATAACCAGTTTTGTTTCTTAATTTACACGGTTCCGCACTGAGCTACACAAACTCTATTTTCTATCTGTAACGAACAGAGTATTGTAATTTTCAATTCAGTTATCAGTTTAATTGCCATTCTGAAGCAATCTTTTAGACAAGAGGATCGTGTGTAAATATATTATTTAAATTTTTAATGTCATAATTACATATTATTCTTCAGTTGAACAGTAGTGTTATACAGCGAAATCAATTTAAAACTAATTAAGGTGACTTGCTTTAAATATTTATGTACCTCGGTGGCATAAGACACTATGTACACTTTTTCTCAAAACGCACTTTTTACCATAAACATTACCACAGATTTAAGTACGTTCTAGTGACATACAATACAAACTCTGTTAGGTCGAAAACCCACATTTGGGGTATGAAAATATCAACGTGTCATTGAATTTAAAATATGACATTTTTATGATCGGGTCTTTTCGTGGTCTGGTATGTTATTGTAGGTCTTACCAAGTAGGAACAATTTTAACATTTTTTGAAAATGCTTCTCTAAGGGTGCGGTGTAACGAAATTTTCTTTGCCATTTATTATTTTTATACTTGTACCAGTTTTTTTCTTGTTTTAGACACAAAATGTGACTAAATTGTTATGTTATAATTTTTTTATCTCGCATAGTTTTTGCGCAATGGCTTGTTAAACACAAAATTTGCATGTTTTCGATTTAAGGACGACACTAAAATCAACTCACTTACCAAACTGAAATAATTAACTGCGAATAACGATGCTGTAGGCTACAAATTCAGCTATGTTAAACCACAAAATAAAATAATTTTGTATTTAAAATATATGTATTGAATATTTTAAATTGTTGTTTTAATTTTCAGCATTTCCATATTAATACAAAAAAAATTATTCTTTGTTTTTATGTACGTGATATTGCAACGTCTTTATCCGCTGTTGATTTTTTCAGTTTGGTATGTCGGGTGGTTTTAGTGTAGTCCTTAAAACGGAAACATGCAAATTTTGATTTTAACAAGCCATTACGCGAAAACTATGAGACAAAAAACATTTCATAAGAGCCAAATTTAGTCACATTTGTGTCTAAAATAAGAAAAGAAATATCTGGTACAGATAAAAAATAAAAACATATTGATGAAAATTGCTTTATACCGCGGACTTAACTGATTTGATAAAACTACATTTTATATGTTGCGAATGACAAATACCGTGATCGGTGTAATTCACTCTGCTCCTTAATAATTTGGGCAAGAAGAGAATTTAAATGGTTATATTTATTTGATTAATGTAAATTGTATTTGTCTTAATAAGTAGCATAAATGTTCAAAACAGTATAACGTATAAAAGAGTCTAAACTAAAATTACGCAACAGACGCTATGCAGATAATTTGGGCGCGTTTGTGGTGGGGTAGCTGATGTGGATCGCGGGCAGCAGAAATAATCTCGGGCTGTTACCGGCTGTCAAAAGTGTAGTAATTTACAGATTTCTTAAAAAATGGTAATACATTAAATATATGGCTTTCTATTTCTTTCGTTCATCTACAACAGAGGATTTTTTTTTATTATGCGAGGGGTAAAATAATTCACTGTTGTAGTATATTGGTCTGCATTTTTTATTTCAGTAGTTAACAAGACATTGTCAGGTGTCTTTTTTTAATTAAAGTATTACATGCCAGTAAAATAAGCGGATAGAATTGTTGACAAAACAATAAATAAATAGGAATTTTGTGAAATATATTGAATAAATGGTTTTCTGTTTCAGATGAGCTTAGTTTGAAAGTTTTTGAGTGCGCGAGACACATATAGGCATGCACTAGCTAAGGATGGTCAAAAATAGCTGACGAAACAACCCACTCTATATAGTACTTTAGCCATTTCCCCTCCCCCTGATGATTATCAAACACCATTGATAAAACACTATTATCAGTTTTATTTTGTCGTTCCATTAATAGGACAGAAATAATATGATCGTATATACTATCTCGCTGTTATCCTAAGAGGATCATAACTGAGTATTCTCCAACCCCTGCTAAAGCGACATCGTCTTGGATATAAACAGCGGTGTAGTCTTTACAGTTGCGCTTCGGTGAACGTTAATTGCAATATATTCATCACACCCAACTACGAAGCCACGCCCAGTGACCAGGGGTATCATCACAAGAGCTCCATAGCTATACAGGCTTACCTGTATCTTGAGGAGTGTCCAGGAGGCCTACGTTGGAGAATTTAACCGTAAATTTTATTGTCAGTTATGCTGTGTGAACTGCCACTGGCGTGCATGAATACACATAGTGCCTTCGTACACGATATTCATATACGAAAATTATTCGTGCGGCTAAGACTGAGTGAACTTCAAATTTCAGTAATGGACAGCTTATATTAGAATGTGCCAACAAAAATTAAAACTGTTCTAATAAAAAAAAATTTTTTTTTGTTGAACTTAGAAATTACTTAATGTAAATGTATGTAATTTTATTTCGTTATACAACTATTTTATATAGTAATAAATTACAATGTAAGGTAACATTTTATGTTCATTTTTGAAGTACATTAAATATGCAAAAAAACACACCGTTAAACATTGTCAGTTTAGAAGTGTCGTTTAGATGTTACTTACATTGACAAAGCATGGACCATAGTTTTGTTGTCAGACACATCATCTGCAACCATAATAAATTTTTTTCGTTTTATTATTTTGACTTCGATCAATAGAAACAACACACGAAAATGTATTGTATTAGTACCCTAAATGTTTGGATACTTAGGGGTCGAAATTGACTAAGGTAGTGTAGCACGCTAAATCTCCTAATAGTTTCATAAATTCATCTGCTGTTGTTAACCTCGTTTTAATTTGCCCCACTTCGACAGAAAAACACATATGTATCAGTTTAACACCTAATAATAATAACAATAATAATAAAACTTGTAATAATTAATAGAGTATTAGTGTGTTATTAAAAATATAGAAAGTGATAATCTACTGTATTTTTTAAACAAAAATAAGTTTTTAGTAAGTAAAAAAATTTTATAAATATATTTTATTAGTGTTCATACTTACTGAATATTCGAATCTATCCCACTTTAATTCCAAAATCCTAAATTCTCAAATTTGTCGCTTCATATACGGAAGGCGTGATAGGACCGGTTTAAACACATGACAATTGTGTGCTGAATGCATCACTCATTCGCTACAAGACTACTCGAGGGGTGCCTCCGGCCAATCAAACATTATTGTAATTTTAATGTAAGATATGTTGATGTATATGTCAAAGTTCTTAAGATATTTAAACAAAGATGTTAATATTCCTTCTGACAACCTTACCGATTAACGTTTCATTTAGGTTCAGCAAATAAGATCACCGAGTAGCCTACTGAGTGTTCCGTGGGCGTTGCCTCAGCAGTAAATAAAAGACAGCCCAGGACTCAAACCTCTCTGAAACCCTCCCTCTCACACAAGATCATATTTTACCTGCCATATGGGCGGACAATGCAGGCAATTTTTATGTGTTTTTGAACATTACGAAATTAGTGTGGGGGTACTAAAAACGTTTAACTCATTAAGCGTGCGAACCAAAATCTAAGTAAAGTCTTAAAGCGTAATTTTTTACATAAAAAGTTTTTTATTAAATTATATTGATTAAATATTTTCGGTATTAAGAGTGGAATGCGAAATCAAAAAATTTTTTGGAAGAATTGGAAGAAACCCCGTGATGGCTATTGGAAACAAGCTGATTGTGATATAGTTTTAAGTATTTTGCTAAAATTTATGACACTTTATTTTTTTTATTTTAATTTTTAAATTTTTTTAATTTTCCTAATTATATTTTAAGTTTGAATTTTTTTTATGTTTTTTTTTCGAATTTTTTAAATTTTGGAAAAATCGGGAAATTTGACATTCGGTGACCTTGTGAAGGTTAAAGTCAAGGTTAAAGCTCAAGATCATCCAACATGGCGGCCGGGGCCGTGAAGTCACAGCATCTTGTGTGGCACCTCATGGCACCTTACTCCCAATCCTGTGCCAAAACCGTCTGAAACATACTACTGATTCTGCATTACATATTTATTAAATGACAACAGATCGAGTAGAGCTCATCGAGCTCACTATCTTTGTGCCATGGATTTTTTGGTATTATTTGTAACTGAATACCTTTAGTATACAGTAAACAAACACATATCGCTTAATTAAAATAAACATAACAAATACTATGATAAAAAAACAAAGAGAAGTTTGGTTGAATTCCTGATCCATCCCATGTGTCAGTGAGACATCCTCCAACGTCGAAGGTCACGGTAGCCGAGGGGTCAGACCTCCCGCCTCCCACCAAGGCGATTTGGGTTCGATTCCCAGCGGGGTCGGTTCCCGGATTTTCGCATGTGGAAATCGTGCCGGAAGATGCCACTGGTCGGCGGGTTTTCTCGGGGATCTCCCGTTTCCCCCGCCCACTCATTCCGGCGCTGCTCCATACTCACATTTCACCTCTCACCAGCGCTAGAGTCCTCGATGTTGAGCGCTAACCAAAACCTCATCACTCACTTCATTCACTACATCTCCACTCAAACCAATAGATATTCGCAGATATCTTAAAAAGAAGCCTCAACATTTCAGATAAAGTTTTCTCATTTATTCGTCTGCCGATACCAACCACCTACCTGTAAAAAAAAATCCTCGCTTTCTACGTGTCAGTGGTAAACAGGACATTTTTAAAACTATTTTTTAATTGACTAATATACACATAGAAACTAAACAACGTTATCATTGCCAGGATAGTTCATAAATATACCGTAAATATTTTCTAAAATAAAATTGGTAAATGGTTTTCGATTTCTAATGAGTTTAGTTTGAAGTTATTTGGCGCGCGCGAGTTAGTTTACGTGGATGGCTCGGTCTGTGGTCTTGCCTCAATACGCGGGCATGTGAGCACGATGCTGTGTCCTCGTTACTCCCCCCCCCCCCACACGGTTAAACCCTGGCAATTGATCATCCCTTTCTTCTTTTTCGAGTTCGAGCAGCTAGTGCAGCTAGTCGCAAATATGATAGCACGTCTGTACACAGAATAATTCGTCACGCGACACTGACCATCCTATCTCCTGTAGCGTAGCTCGCGTTAGCAGTCCAATTATTGTAGTGAGTCAGAGCCTTAACTAAAATTAAACTATTAGACAACATAACTTACGAAATGTTATTTAGGAAATGCAATATCATTATAACATACATTGGCCCTTGAAATGTATGTTATTGATAGACAACCTTACACTACAAAATTAAATTGGTATTGTACTGAATATATTTAGTTGTTACTTTCGAAAATGGTTTTAGGCTAACGTTTTGTATGTCATGTTGCCTAGTTTTTATGTAGTTTCTGATATTTGCTGGAATGATACAACTCCAAAAAAATCCTAACTTCGTAAAAAAAATTCAATGTTTTTTTATCAATCTACTTAAAATTAATTTCTGATTGCTCTGCAATACAAACATTATCATTTTTTCTATATAAATTCTGGTGGATGAATGGCCTTAATGTGGTTCCTATTTGGTTACTTTTGTGTGTGTGTGTGTGATAGAGAGACAGAAATGGGGACAAAATCGGGGAATAGTTCTATAAGTGCCGCTGACCGGCGCGTCCAATAAAATATCACCAATACTTACAAGCCACTCAACTAGTTTACAATGCGTTAGTTTTTTTTTTTATGTTTACTGTGATACTTTGAGTTGTGACAACATACATTTGTTTCGTAGAAGTATGTTAAGAAATAAAACAAAATTTTCTATATCATCTTGTTTTACGAATCCCACTGGAAATTTTCCCGACACAGCAGTTTGAAAACAGCCGTTTTTATTATTTACAAAGGGCCGGAAAATTATCATTCTGATAATTGTGCTGAGTATTCAAACGAATTGGGACATATGAAGTCTGTATCTGTTCGAACGTATACACAAATACAATGCTCGTTAAGTACTTTAGCAGAGAAAAAATCACACCTCGCTGCAATACATTTCAAGTCCAGGTAAGAATGTGTTTAACTGATCGTGTAGTTATGATGGTTAAGCTTATGGTGATATTACCCGCGCCTCCGCCACTGTTGTGAAACTGTCGTTGTTTTGCCCGTTGTACACATAAGTTAAGGCCATTACCTTTCATTTATCTCAAACAATTGGAAATAACTTTAATATTTCTTAACCATATGCTTTGAAAATGTTTGAGACTGTGTACAGTCATACGATACACAATTTTGCCAGAGCTTTTTTTTTAAATAATGTACCGTTTGCTATCAAAAAATTATTTAGCTTTATTTTGGCTTATCTTGACAACAAAATATGTGCTACTTCAGGGGAAAATTTTTTAAAATCTGTTTGGTGTATTGCAACAGAAAAATTCAGGTACAAACGATGATGTAGGGGAGACCGGGGCTAGTTGCAACAGGGGTAGGTTGCAACACCGCTCATATTATCACACATTCCAGCGCGAGAGTGGCGCCAGTCCGAGGAAGAATGGAACTAAGATGCAGCCATTGTGTGTCAACTGCCGGGCGCGTCCGCAAAACCGGTTCAGCGCGCAGAGAGAAATAGTCTGTTTTTGTACGCAAAAGTAATTTGTGCCGTGTTCAACAACCTTTGTTGCAGTTTTTCGTGACCGCAGGTAAGAAGAGTCATCTTAATTGTAATTAATAGTTTAATCTTTCATATTTGTTTGTGTACTACAGTGATTATGTTTATATGAAGGTGGCGATGGATATTTTCATTCGAGTAGGTCAGGGTTGTGTTGGGGTAAGTTGCAACAGACTGTTGCAACTTGCCCCGACTGTGTTGCAACTTGCCCCTCACAAATTAAAGTAGTGTTATTTTAATTTAAAAAAATATCGCACCTGATTACAAAACATTGAGTAAGGGGTGGACGTTGTTTATATGTATATATATATATAACTTATAATATATTTAATACATTTATGAACGTTTATTTATTGTTTCATCTGTCATATTGTTATAACATTCACAGTATTAGCCTTCATTGTAAAAAAGTGTGGTGAATGCCAGAGGATTATCTACATAATTTCTTTCTGTTTCAGTGAAAATGCGAAAATATAAGAAGAAAACTGAAAGAGGGACA
>PNEQ01057338.1:0-12466 GCA_003012365.1 Medauroidea extradentata
ACTGAAAACAGCGGACAATGAACACGTAGCTGAAGACAGATCTTACATAGGACTGTGCAGTCCAGCCGGTTTACGTCGTTGAACCTACCTTGTCGGCTGTACAACTGGCCACTCACTGAAAACAGCGGACAATGAACACGTAGCTGAAGACAGATCTTACACAGGACTGTGCAGTCCAGCCGGTTTACGTCGTTGAACCCGCGAAGTTTCCGGGTCCTCTGTTTATACCGACTGTTGCAACAATTTACGCCAACGTTTTGGAACAACAATCCTCTCAATAGAGGAGTAGAGGTCCTAAAATGCACCATTTCTGCTCACTGCAGTTCACCGTACAAGAAGTGCGCGAGTCTGGATCACCTTAGTTTGGAATGTCATTGCAGCTGTTATATAAGTAGAGATGACGGCTAGAGACACTGGAAAATCGCGGGAATAGTTGACTGTTTGCTAGGCTCCCACGTGATGTATATAACACTGAATGTTTTGTATCAACATTGGCTATCGTTAAAGATGGTGGTGTATCGCGGGAAAACTTTACTGTTTGCTAGATTTCAATATACATTCAGCTTATCAAAATATTACTGGATTTTCCTACACGTGGACCTATTGCCCTATTTGACTGAACCAATAAGAATCCCGCTTTGTTGTGTCAGACGTGTATCACCCAGTCATACATGTTGCGAGATACTACAGCATTTTCAAGGGTATGTTGGTACAGAAACATATCGCGATATACCTACGAAAAGGAATAATTCGCGAGTTCAATGACCTATGTGTTAGAATGCACTGTACTACACATACTCGAACCTGTCCATTCGTTCATTGTGTGTTGTTCCAGTGAGTAGCAGCTAGTGGACAATTGGCCGGGGCTTGTGTATGAATAGGACAATGGATTCTAACACCCATGTAGTTGAACTAACGAAATACTCTTTTCCCTAGATATACCATCGTTAGGGACCCCTGTTGTTCGCGAAAAGAATTTTGCCCCAATTTGTTTCAGTGCCTTAAGTGCAAACCTACAGTTCTGCTGCGAGGTTATTGTCAGCGTGTCTATGTGAAGAACCGTATCTCATTTGACTTAGCCAATTACAATAACGTTCCTGAAACACCACACGTCTGTGATTTGCCGGTAGAATCCCTAGGCTCGTGACAGTTACAATACCCAATTAGTGTCCACGAAGCAGAACTACAGATGTGCACGTAAGTCACGGTGAACAAAGTGGGGCAACATTCTTTTCGTGAAAAATAGGGGTCCCTAGTGATTGGATATTTTAACTCTCATGAGTAGAGGTACGTAAATTTCGCAGATACATTCCAGGTCAGGTTGAACGCCAATTATGTATACTTCATTGTCATGTCTGTGACTTGCTGGCGGCTGTTACGAATCGCGCTTGACTACTGCAAGCCAGTAGTAAATAAGGAAATAATGTAAAGTGCTATCGCGTGCTACCTGCTTGCACCGTTATAAGCCAATAGATAGTCTATTGTGGCCGGTGGGTGTATAGGACTGACAAGTCTAGGCTGCTGCCAGATGAATCCGCGAAATTGACGTACCTCTACTCATTAGTCTTGGTATTCTACCGGCAAATCACAGACGTGTGGTGTTGCAGGAACGTTACTGTTATTGGCTCAGTAAAATGATAGACATAGACACGCTACCAATAAAAATGAAGCAGAGGTACAGATGTGCACGTAAGACACTGAAACAAACTGGGGCAAAACTCTTTTCGTGAAAAACAGGCGTCCGTAGATATTGTCTCTAGTTATCCGCAACTACACGCCAGACGAGGTGTATTTAATTGGACGGCAGACATGGTCTGATGCTGCATTCGACTGTAATCTGATCCAACCAGCGTTCCAAGTACTGTACATCACTAGACCTCTGTAACGATATGTTCTAGGTCCTATGTGAATGTAACATTTTTGTTACTCTCGGTGTAAGGATTGCTTCTCCTAAATATTCACTTGCAATTCCGCAGCATTCTGTATATGAACCTCTGCAAAGTTGCTATGCTACAAAGAAAATTTAGCTTTTATATGTACAGTTATGGTAGAAAATTAAACTGTTCTCAAAGGAATATTATTTTAAGGTAACTTTTTTTTACCAAATATATGTTTATTTTGGGCTCTTCTTTACATAATTATTGCTTAGACCAGTGTTTCTCAAAGTGTAAGACGAGTTAGGTATGTAGTTAAGTAAGTGGGCTTAACGTCTCGTCGACAGAGAGGTCATATAGACGGTGACACAACTTGGTACAATGACATGAGCTGAGAGAAATCGGCTACGGCATTTGATAAGGAACCATCCCGGCATTCGCCTGGATATATTTCGGGAAACCATGGAAAACCGAAATCAGGATGGCCGAAGCAGGTGATCGAACCCGGGTCCTCGCGAAAGAGAGTCCGATGATACCGTTTCCTCGCTCGGTATGATAAAAAGTAAATTTCTGTTTTAAATGTACAGTGATAATATACCTGTTGTCAACGACAAATCATTAAAGAAAACATTTTAGTATGTTTATTGATGCTCTTATTTGTATAATTATTGCGTAGACCACTGTTTCTGAAAGAGTAAGGCGAGAACACTACGTTTTATTGGAGGGAAAAAAAGGAGGGGGGAGGGGGTGTTGCGCAAGGCCACTACGCCACATTCCTTGCAGCGTTGCCAAAAGATGTGGAACCCCACCAAATGTGTGGAATTTAAATTGGTTTGTGGAATATTACGTGGAATGTATGTATGTGTGGAATTTGTGTAGAATGCTCAATTTAAAGATAAATTGGTGTTACTTTAAATAAATTGATTATTTACACGTGTAGTAACTTGTACGAGAACATATACGGATTATAACTGAAAATTAAAGTGAAGACTAAACAAGAAAAAAAATTTTTCTTGACGATTCACTTTCCGCAGAATATCGAGGTGAACTCGCTCTGTCATGTTGCCTGCATGGACGTCGTTTTCCGTTGAGTTTTCCTCTGTGTGTGGAATTGTGTGGAACTTAGCTGTGGTGTTTGTTGATTTTGGAATGGTTGGTCTAGGACACGGTCTATGAACGTAGAGGTCTTGACACTTTGTAATAAAATGTGACTTCCTTTTTGTGGCCGAGCGCAAGTAGTAATATAGCGGAAGATTTGTCTTGTTTTGAATTTGATTATGCTTACAATTTGAAGTTGTTATCAGAATTGCGTGTATTAATGAAGGAAAATATTCAAATGTAATTTTGTATTGGAACACTTTTTCTTTTCAACCATAAAATTCAGTTTTTCAATCTTTAAATGTAGACACACATTGCAACGATTCTAAAATTTTGTAGGGATGTGTAAGCCTACAAATGAAATGTTATTCGAATATAAAGTACACGTCTTTAAAACTTCCTTCCTCGGTATTACCTTCTGTTACAACAATTGACCACAATTTTTGGCACACTGAAAACAAAAATTTTCTCTTCGAGTCAGGAGCAACAAAATGACTTGGCGTCGTTAAAATGGTCTAGATTAATTTATAAAAAAAATTATACATTGCATAAAGTCGTATACTACTATCCTAAAACAATAATATGTATTTTTTTTCAAGCGACTTATATGAACAGTTCCACACTTGCCAATGCATTTATGGGTACGATACATATGTATGTAATACCAGCTTACCATATTAATATCATTTTATATAAATAATTGTAAACAAGATAAATCTTCCACCAAATGACTACTAGCGCTCGGCGACAAAAAGGGAGTCACTTTCTCTTGTTGGAGAGTATAGGCAGTGTCAAGACTTCTTCCTCTTAGACCGTTGTCTGGCAACACTGATTACTTGGTTGGTACAACTGAAGACAGTGTGAAGAAGGACCTTGCCTCATGTTCGACGGCCACGACCCTGAGAGACGACAGCTCGTACTAACCCGACATGAACAAGAGGATAGTTGGTGTCCAGAACGTTTACATTAGCTGCCAGACGTCTTTGTAGCCAGACGTACCCCCCCCCCTTCTCTCTCTCTGTCCCTCCCACACTCTGAGTCACTCTGAAAGCCACCCAAGTCCTTTCCTAATCACGTTACACGCCACCCTTTCGTGGGGGCTTATCCACCTCTGAACTTTGCCGTGCCATGTTAAACTACGCCCTTAGCGGTAACTTACTTACACTGCAGCCATCTTCCTCGCATTAAATCGCGCCCAACTAGGTTAGGGACAATTGTAAGCACTTTGGTACCAAGACGACATTAAGGGGGATCGATCCCTCTCAGATCGTATTTACGGTTTATCTTATAAATCAAGGAATAGAGACATTGTTTTACTTTCTTCACGCTGACAAGGCATAGTTTGTTGTTTCAATCATTTTCTGGAATCAATATGGCATTGTTTCTGTTACTTTTGTGACCTCTGTAGTCGCTCCCGTAAATAAAGCAATTTTTTCTTGTCAGCAGTTTCCCATTACAAAATAATGAATATATTATGGTTGCAACAGGTTTATAAAATCGATTAAGTTGGTCTCCATTCCCTGTCATGACAAAAATTTTCATACATCGACTGGAACAGAAGTTATAGAGAAGAAACGGATAAATCCAATGTAGTAGGGATCAATACCCCTTAACCGTCGTTTTCAGGGTCAGATAAATTTTTGTATTTTTTATTTTTTTTTTAATTTAAAATTTTCGTTTTAAAATTCAGCAGCATTTTTTTATTAATTACAAAAATATTTTATTTTTGTTTTTATCTTATGTCAGATCATAGACTACAACATTGTTATACACTGTGAATTTTTTCGATTCGGTAAGTCAGTTGGTTTTAGTGGCGTACATAAAACCGTAAAGAACACATTTTGAAGTTTACGACTCATTACGCGAAAAATATGGGAGATACAACAATTTCCTAAGAGGAAGATTTAGTCACAATTTATGTCTAAAATAATAAAAAAAATATTTGGTACAAATATAAAAATAAAAAAGACGTTGAAAACTGAGGTAAACCGCGCCCTTAGGTGACGTCGCCGGTGACCGACCCGTCATCAGTGTTTTTCTCAGCAGAAACGGAGCCGTGCCAGCAGTCAGTAAATGTTTCGTTTTCTTCGTCAGTGATGTTGATACTTTCGGAACGACTAGCAGCGATGTACACATAAAACTTGTCTGTTACGACATTTAATTATAAGAGCTTGCAACAATGTTTTTGAACATGTAAGATCAGTGCAGCAAATGCTACAAAGAAAATATTTAAAAATAAATAATGAACAATGGTCACGAACATCACACGTAACTGTAGTGTGAAACATGCCGGTGTCGAATTTCCACCTTTGACGCGTGGGAACAGCGTAGCCATAAGAGCCAGCGTCCAACGCTTGACGATAAGCATATCGCCTCTATTAGCAGCGCGCCAAACTGGCGTGCAAGGTTTTCCTTCTAATCTTTTTACTACAGGACTTTAAGCGATGACCACAACATTTTATATTTAAATAGTATGAAGTAAAGACCAACGCATGCCTCTCGCTTTGCACTTTGCGAATTCAGGTAATATTTTCGGAGTTACAGCAGTCTAAAAAAAAAAGTTTTTAGCCATTTTCAGATGCCCGAAAATCATCTTTCTAACAAGCGCGCTGAATTTTTGAAAACATAGAAACTTAGTTTGAAGTGTGTGTTCTTTTGGTAGATATACATAATATGAATAAGTTAAGCGGTTTCGCGTAAAAAAGAATGTGTGTGACACGCTGTAACGCCGTCCGTGCGCCTTCTCGCAACGTTTTTACCAACCAGCTTTCTTGTCTGCCTAATTGTTGTCTATTCGGTACAAATTTTGCAATATATTTTAAACCAACTTTCCGATGTGTTAGAGTCATGAATCTTTAAACATAATTCATAGAACTGTATGGCAATGGAATATTAACTCGGATTCTTGTCTGTCCGTTCGGTAAAAAGTTGGTTGTTTAAAATCGATTGCAAAATGTCACACACAAAAAAATACTAAAATAGTAGAACATAATAATTGAAAAAAAAAAAAAAAAAAAAAACATGTATATATAACATGTATTTTAAACGGACTGAAACTTATAAAATAATTTATTCTGTGAAAATATATTTTGTAAGACTAAATACGTGCGGTGCATGTAACAGACAATAGTAAGAAGATTGGAAAGTAGCTGTCGTTGAGAAATCTCACAGAACAGTTCATATCATTGTAGTGCGAATTGTTAGCGACACGTGAACTATTCATGCATCAATTACCACCTAATTCATGCACCCGCGGTCTTCGTTTTAGATCTTATAAGTATTTTAATAGGATAAATTATTTTATACTTTTTAGTTCGTTTTAAGAGTTGTGGACCGGGCGCATGAGCCGTGCTGTAGCATCGTACGAAATACATTTTTTTCCCCTTTTTCAGTGCGTTTATCTTAAGAAAAGAATAATAATAAACTTCAACCTGTGTCCCTATGGTTTTAAAATGCCGTTAGCTAATTAAATAAATTATTTCCCCTATTACTAAAATTACGTTTAAACGTCGCTGTAGTTAGGTAAATATTCACCGTAACCGTAAAACAAAATCATAGAACCCTGCATTGGAACTTTCCAGATACTTTCCACAAATAAAATAACAGAGTCATCGCTTGAAGTCCCATTGAAAAACACATTCTGCGAAAACACTGCACGCTGGTTTAGAACTCTGCGCATAGAGGCGATGAAGTGTTTGACGCACGTGTTATGTTCGACTTATCGCCTTACCCGTTTCCATGCATCCGGTAACTCTTAAAAGCGTAGCGTATTACAACAATTTTTTTTTTAATTTCAATATTATATTTAAGTTTATTTTATTGCATCCTTGTATCTTTTTTGTGTACATTTTTGCACAAAGATATCGGACAAGTCGTATTTACAATAAACTATAAAATTAATAAATGACATCAGATATACGCGTAAAAGCAGACAGTAATAGAGCGAAATTCAACATTATTCTTGTCGGTACGAGTTCGTGATCATCTGTGAGCTCATGTCACTATTATTCTCAGTCTTCACATGCAAAAGAAATAAAAAATGAAGAGAAGAAACAGAATCTTAACCCAGAACCAATATCGTAAGTATCTACACAGTCACATATCCACTCAACCATTAAAACCATAAGAAGAAGCAGCTCTTTATTGACACAGTCAAAGGCTTTGGGAAGGTCACAAAAAA
Organism: Medauroidea extradentata; assembly: GCA_003012365.1. Classification (NCBI taxonomy): domain Eukaryota; kingdom Metazoa; phylum Arthropoda; class Insecta; order Phasmatodea; family Phasmatidae; genus Medauroidea; species Medauroidea extradentata. The sequence goes on from PNEQ01057338.1 coordinate 7,153, forward strand.
TTCCGATTGATGGTAGTTTTTTGCCGAGTGTATTCAAGACGTTTGTGATGAGCTGATATAAACCTCTTAAACCATACTGGTGTCCTGAGAAAATTTTGAATTTTTCAAAATGAGTTAATAGTCTAGTATATATAAGTTTTTCAATAACTCTTGAAAAAGTGGTTATCGATGAGTTTGGTCAGGGGCTCGAACCCGCGTCGTTTCTAGCGCCACATCGCCCGGTATTAGCTGATGGTGTGTTTGCCACCGAGCTGGGGGGTTGGAAAGGGTGGGGAGGAGTAAGGATGAAGGGAGACTTTCAATTACGAAGACTGCAGACCCGAGAGGCCTGCGCTAGTCGAGCTCCTGCTTTAACATTTCACGACTTCTTCCCCTCGCCATACTTCCTCCTGCTTCAACACCACTTCCCCTCTACTGATCCTAGCCAGTGTTGCCAGGTGTTGCAGCGAGCATCCTCCCACAAGCAACACTGCCCAGCTTTATGATGGAATGAATCACAATACCGCGACGGACGGTACGACACTAAAAATTCTGGTTATTACGAACACCAGTTCGTCTACCGCGCGACAAATACTAAGATAATATTTAATTTAACTCCACTGGCCCCTACTTATGCTAGTTTAGTCAGTTTTATTTATTTATTAACCCTTAAAGGAGCACGTATCACAAAACCGTTACATATAAATCCTGAAAATTGGTTGTACTGTGTAACCTAATTTCTTCAAAACATAGGTTTATAAAATTTTGGCTAATAATTGACTTTAAGAAAATTTAATTAAGTCGACAATCACCCAAAAATTATTTAAACTTAAGTTTTGAAAAAATTGCGCTACATAGTGTAAACAATTTCCAACATTTCTATGTAACGGTTTCGCGATAAATTTCCCTTTAGAATTAAAAATAACTAACTCGCAAAAAAAAAAAAAAAAAAGCACAAATAGGAGCCCTTGGCCTTAAAAATATTCCTGCCACTGCCGGTACATGCTAAGTACTGTGAAATATAGAGATGAAGCATTATCATGTGGTATTCTTCAAAGACTCATGGAACACTGGCAGTAGATTTGAACAGAGGTGTCATCTAAGGGAGGGGGCCAGGGAGCAAAAGCCTTGGATTTAGAAAGAAATGTGTATAAGGTTTTTTGTGTACTTTGTTATTTAAAAAATACTGACATAAGCTCATAAAACTGAAGTTTTATTGTTAAAGTATCAAATTTTACACTTGCTTAGTTAATAAAAAATATGCAACAAGGTCACTGTCGCATAAAAAAAATCTTGACTCCCCAAAGAAAAAAATTAAATGACACCCCTGAATTTGAGAGATGTTAGCGTTGGTTGGCAGTTCAACATCTGAAGTGATAAGTGCATGTGAGGTGAGGATGGAGATACGATGGATTGCATGCTAAGGTAGGAGAGACAGGAATGCTCAGACGAGAATATCATTTTTTTCTGTCTGAAGGGCCTCCATATCCCACCACACCAGTATGTACCCTGCCTCAGTCTAATGAGTATTCCGACATGCATTAGTCGCTTATACGAAGGAAGTAAAGGGGATTGGCATGTCTCAAGGCAGAGCCTCAAACACTTAAATTGCGGCTTTAAGAGGGTGTGGTACGTAATTCAACGCTAAAAGTATTAAGCTATAGCTGTAGTTTTCTTGAAGCCAATTTGCGAAAATAAAATAATAGCAATCCTAGACAATAGTTTTAGCCAACGTTTTAAACAAAATTGTTTCCAGTGTTACGAACTTCTGAGGCACAATCTCTGACGCCGGAACCTCGTGCATTTAACTGCAGCGCAAGTGATCACGCGTAACGAATTAGTAACTGAGGAGTGTTTGTGGGAAACAATATAAGTGCCAGAACATCACATTTTGAGGTTTTCCAATGAAAGAATTACACATCCTGTTAGCGAACCATAGGAAGTGATATAAGTGTCAACAATACATTGTTCAGCTCAAACAAACGTCCGTAGAATGCACTTGGCGTAACTCCATAACTGTCTACATGGAGAATGATGCAAGTGCCATTTGAAGAAACATTTGTATGAAATTTTTCTGTACCAGTTCTTTTCACACGTACAATTCTGTAAATAAATGTAACACAACATTCGAATTATAAAATTATTTGTGACAGGCTTTTTAATTTTTTTTTTCATTTCCTGGAAAACTTACTATTTGGCACTTACATCGTTTCCCACAAACACTCCTCAATTATGGATAAATATTTACCCATAATGTTGGCAAATACCATTATCTAGGATTGTCATTGAGTATTTTGTCCATATTGGCTTTGATGAAAGCGTAGGAATCAGTTGATGTTTTCAGCATTTATTTATCTACTACGTACTCTTAAGGAAAAGTTGGTGTGCATCGCGGTATAGTCCCACGTAGCAAAACACAAATTACCCATTGGCGGAACGATTATGTACAGCTAACAGTGCCACAATCATGCCATCAGCGGCATCCACTTGTGTTTAATGAGCGGGTTACTGCCGTAATGCTCCCGGCACCATCAGCGGGCCACAGGCTGCAGGAACGGCCCACAGGCTTTCTGCTTCCGTACAACTGTAATTTGGCCATAATCGGTTAAGTGACTGCATAATGATTGCAAGCCGCCAACATGCCACTGGTGGGCCACTGATGTAACAACTGTTGGCTAACTGATGGCATGTCTCTTGTAACCAATGTCATGCCACTTTTGGCCCGCTGATGTGCTGTTCACCTACTAATTGTTGGCTAACTGCTGGCACAAATTCATTTAATTATAACCCTTAAACAGATAGGAGATCCACATAGAAATAAGCATGTAATTAAGGTACGTGTCGCTAAATAAGTACCTTGTTAAGGCACTATATTTACTGAAGAGCCTTTATGTTTCAGCCATATTTCACTTGAATTTTTTACTTCAATTCATTACATTAATCTCTTAAATTGTAAACATTTTGCTTTGCAAATTTGAGCCACAGTAAAAAATTGTGTTAAAAAATCAACAAATCGGTCAAATCAGCAGTATCATATGCAATTACATAATACGGATTCACGATTTTCTGCCCACTCCATATGAAGTTGGCAATACACAAATACTTAAGGCAATAATATTTTATAGAAGTACCACAAATTGTGCCACATGTCTTCAGCACTAATTGCGATGCCATAATACTTGTAGTTGGGATGCCACAAATTGGCCTACAAGCATCCAGTTTACATGATCCCAGCAGTCAATAAACAGTTGGGATATCACGAATGGCCCATAAGCTTGCAGCTTATGTAACCACAGCAATTTCTGACTGTTGGCAAGCTATAAATGTCCCATAAGGGTACCGCTTACACATTTCCACCAGTTAGTAACAGTTGGGATGCCATGAATGGCCAACAATCTTGCAGCTTAATTAACCCCAGCAGTCTCTGACTGTTGGCATGCCATAAATGTCCCATAAAGCTGCCGCTTACATGTTCCCAGCAGTTAGTAAGAGTTGGGATGTCATGAATGGCCCACAAGCTTGTCGCTTGTATAACCCAAGCAGTTGGCTGGCCACAGAGGGCACATAGGCTAGCCTAAAATCACTGTGCCACATTTGGCATTCCATATGTGGCCCACAAGTTAGCCGTTTGAGGAATTCCTTGGCTGCTCATGAACCACATGTGCCAACTATTTACCAACTGTTGGCCAAGTGAGACACGCTATATGGGGTAGGGCCATGGCTAAAATTAATTATATTACAGGTTAGAAAGATCAATGTTATAAGTTTGGCACAGGGAAAATTTCTGCCACTTGAGCGCTGGTATCGCTAGTGCACCAAGATGACCAATAACAGAGAATTCCTGAATTTTAAGTCTCGTTAAGTTGATAATTTAAAACGCAAAATTGATTTATTTTTACTTTAAAATTAAATTAAATCACTAATAAAATTTCCAAGTTTATTTAAATTTAATTTTTTTACGGTTTCATATTTATCTGGTCTCTTAGCGAAACTAGTGGCGGAAATTTTCCCTGTGCCAAGCTCTCCCATAAAAAACGTATTTTATTTCTAACCTGTAGTAGAAATAACCTTAGCCATGGCCTACATGTCAGGGGTACCCTCTAGACCTCCAATGGCCCGAGCTTCGGTCACACACCATCAGGGCGACACGAAATGTTGTGCAGCACGAAAAATCTAACGTTGATAGTCTGTTATTTTAGTCGTCTGTAGCCATGACCATGTCAGGAGCCCTCGGAAAGAACAAGAATCAAATTCAGAATAAGGGCACAGTAAAACCAGCACAAATAGAGTAGGGTGCTGGGAAAAGCTGTGCGATAGGTGCGGCCACGGTCGTAGAAGTACAGGGAGCCAATTCTTGAAATAATGCGAGATTATTCCATTGCGAATTTGCTCGGAATTTCGTAATATATTCCATTTTGCTATTCTTCAGTGAAAATAGCTTCGAAATGAAATTATCTATGCGGAAAACTCTCGTATGTTCTTGGGGTCGTGGGATGCGATTCCGCAACGCCTTGAAGACGGCAGCCATGGCACTTTCACCGCGTGATTCTACAACCTCACTCTTTCAAACAGACGAAATAAAGCAATTAAGTACTGCAGAGTGCCCGCGCGTGTTTTTAAATTATGTTAACACTTTGCTTGTTCATTTTATAATACACGATCGCAACAGATCATTAATTTTATCGTGAAACATGCATTTAAAGTTATATGTATGCATAGCACAGTATTCAACGTATGAGAGTCGAAGTATGTGTGATACTACAGCAAAGTGGTAATGGCGCTTGGTTAAATGCTTGTGCGGAGATTTTTGAAAATAGGTTCGAGGCGCTTCACCTTCCTATCGTTCCTTTTATGTAGAAAATTCTTTACTCATTTGCAATTTTATCAACTAATATATAAATATTTTTTAATTGTTGTAACATAATTATTCAAAGTTCCATACTATGTAGACCTACTATGATTTTACTAACCCAAATTTTGTATAGAAAATTCCCCTCAAGAAATAACCAATAAACCAACAACCTACTCTTATTTATCTCTCCTTTTGTGGTGACCACAGCCGTAGAAGAACACGTCTGGACACTCGCCTCTACCCCGCCCACTTCCTTTCCTCTAAGATAAATTTATCAAAACATATTGACGTCGACCGGTCCTCACAGGTGTTTGCATGTCGAACTAGGCTACGTTTGGTCAGCGTAATGGTGGTGAGAAGGGCGCCAGCATAGTCTGCACTCGGACTAGCACGAGACTCTTGTGTTTGTAGGGTCGTGGTCGAACACCCGGGCTAAATACCTGTGAGGGGTCTGTCTAGCTGACTGCGATGAATACAGTTACC
>PNEQ01057339.1:0-12468 GCA_003012365.1 Medauroidea extradentata
ACGACACGTAGCTATGAACACTGATTTCTTCGTTATGTCTGTTACCACAAATTTTGCCAAGTCTGTGGCACGGCGCAAACGATTTTCCGCGCGCTCGAGACGTAGCGCAAGCGCATCAACTGAGTCCGCCATAATGCCGGTTGTTATGGCTGTGCTGTTTCAAAACAAAGCCCTCGAAAGGCAATTCATACGACCGTCGTGTCGTAATCAACGGACAATAGCCACGAGACAAAGAAAGGAAAATAATGTTTATAATGCTAACCAATAGCTTATGCTCTCACAACAGTTTTTAATATTCCACACGTGATATGTTTACAAGCAACTAAATTACGCGCTGCGAGCTGGCGCATGGGCGTGATAGTACGGCGAAGCATAGTTTAAAACGTGATGTAGAATCCCGGAACAAACACGCACGAAAGGCATCGAAGCGAAAGGCTTTCGTTTCGTAGTTGATCCGGCCCGGAGGACCAAATGTTTCGTCGATGCAAACGTTTATACCTAGCTACCGAATAGCGAACCTGTTGCCGGCCGCCATGTTGAACGAGACTGTCTTTTTTTTGAGTACACATCAGTTGGCGCCAAATTCAAACTGTTATTGCATCCCAACAGTATATCACTATAGTACACTATATACATCCCAAACAGCAGGGTTGCTGTATGTTTCTGAATTCAATGATGGCGAGCGGCCAGGGTTCGAGTTTGGGGGGACCGAGTTGCGAGACGCGTAACACGATGTCGATACAGATGATGATGCAGTCAATTATGGCAGAGTTCAGTAATGGTATGAAGGAGATATTGAAGGAGATGAGAGAGGGGCTGAAGGAGGTGACGAGGTTAAAGAAAGGAAATTCAGGTATTGACGAGGCAGTGCATAAGACGGCAGGGGCAGTAGTGCCTGAAGTAGTAAGTCAGGTAGTAGAGGGTGTTAGTCAGGAGACAGAGAACCGTGTGACCACACTCGTGAGTGAGTTACGGCAGGAACACTGGGGGGTTTAACAGCATATGAGAGGTGAAATACATGTAGGTGATGAGTTAAGAGGGATTAATGGGGAAATTACCCTAGCAGAGGGAGTGAAAAGAAATGAAGTAGGTCTGGCCAAGATGCGGAGGTCATTCGAGCAGCCAGGTGCCGGTGTAGGGTATGCAGCACTTAGGTTTGGCTGCACTTTCAGGGACAGTGACTTACCTGGTTTAGAAGGGGAGCGGAGCGAACACCCGATTGAGAGTAGAGGCACAGAGATGCTTGTTGCGAAATAATCTGTTGTGGGGAAATGCTGTAACTGGCTACATTCGAGGGAAGAAAACAAGTGCACTCATGCAGGTTTCAAGAGGGATTGGTGTCTCAGGGTACTGGAGCAGCAAAACTCAGGGAGGTGACCGGACTGAGATGTACCATGGTACATACCAGCGAGTTTTTGACAGAAGGAGGGTTGACAGCATTCAGCAGCCAGGGAAAGTGCTGCAGGAATAGGACCGCATGGGCGGGTTTGAGAGAGATGTAGACAGGCCACCTGATCCACGTGGCATACACTATTGGCAGTATCGATGGGATGAGCAGGGAAGTTGGTGGCATGAACCAGGAGGAGTGAGAAGTCACTGGCAGGATGTTGCGCGTGGGTGCAATTCTGAGTGTGTATGTGGGGAGCTCAGCCATGTAGAGAGGTTTGTTAAGTAGATTCTTAAGGGTGACTCGCACCTGAGGTAATGTGTTGGGTTTTTGTCATATTTGCCTACGTTGTTTTTATTTTTATAATAATAATAATTATTATTATTAATATTATTGTAATAATAATAAGTTTTATTATAATAATAATAATTATTATTATTAAAATTATAGTAATTATTGTTATTATTATTATTATTATTATTATTATTATTATTATTATTATTATTATTATTATTAAGGGAATCAAGGTTAGGATTTAAGAGGGTTCTCTTTTCTTTTATAATTTTGTAAGTTGCCTAGTGTTTGATCTCAAGTAGATCCATTGTAATTTTCTTGGGAGCCACGGGTCCGGGAAGTGATGATTGGAACCTAGGAAGTTTTTAGTAATTAATTATGTCAATGTGGTAAGTGTAATGGAGAATAATTGTATGATTAGAAGTTTCGTTTTTTTTCTTTAATATTGATCATGTAGAGAAAATGTGTTAACCAAATGTTATGTAGTGTCAGTAACCAACCTATCTTGTTTCCTTATGTTTATGAAAAGAAAAATCTGTCAAGCTGCGTTTAGACATATTTTCCTGGGGGGTTGTGAAGCGACCAACTTGCACTTAAGGTATACCTTTTCGATAAGGCAGTTGTGTTTTTAGAATTTTGTAGAATCCCTGTTAATGTTTATTTGTTTTGCATAATTAATGCTAGCCAGTGTTACTGACACTTCAGAACCAGGAGCTGGTCAGCCTAGTGTCAGTTAGGTGTAGGGTAGTGTTGATGCCTTTATTTTCAAAAACCCCAGTGTGCTACCCGGCCACCCTACTTCAAGCCATTGCCTGTAAATGATTAAACTCCTAGTGTTTATACAATTGTAAGTCAGTAGTGATTGTTTCAAAATGAGTTCCATGTTGTCTTAAGGGCGCCGTCTACCCGCGTGTGAGAGGCTCAAAAGCGACGTAGCAGTAAGGTCGACCTTGAAGCGCGCATCAAATGCCACGTCGCCTCAACGAGCCAAGCGCTGAACTAGTGTGCAAGGTTCCCGCTGAACCGTTTTTACTATGGGACTTTCAGCGACAACACGATCATTTTATCTTGCACGACGAAAGGGAAAGAGTCGCTCTACAGGTCTATAATATTCAGAATATCATGAAAATGATTACTCTTACATAAAAATCAGTGTCAAAAGTCCTGATTCGGTCACTTTCACACTCAAAAAAATACTTGTTACGAAAGATAACAGTTAATGGCAAAATTATAGACCTGTACTAAGATCCTTGAATCCTTTTCGTAGCCTAACCGCGTGACAACATGTTGAATGGTTTTCGAATGAAATCAAGATTGTTAAAGGTCTGCTTGCCTCTTCACGATTCTAGTACACGGTACCCTTAAGCTATAAAATCCACTCTAAATGTAAAACCGCTATTGGGCCTGGCGAAACGGTACAATAACAGAAAATCGCATTTGGATGCAAAATCTAGTAGTTAGTCTTTTATTGTAATATAGTATTGTAATGTCAAGTAATATGTTCATAAGTTTTATGTTAGAATGGTTCTCAGTTCTCAATGTTCTGACACGTGAATTTAAAATACAGTAAATATGTCTTATGTGGACTTTTCTGAAATGGCATGAAATTTCAAGCAATTTTGGACTCTTGTTAGAAATTTTACAAGAAATTGATCCTATAAAATTTATTGCAGCTGGCAAGTTTTGGTATTTATTTTAAAAATGTGTAAATGAGTTCGGCCAGCCCGGCCATAGTGCTGCGGGGGCGACACTGATAGGGGTTCACAGAGGGTACTGCAAGGTGTACGGCCGGCAATGTCTGATGCCAAGATTTTATTTAATATAATTTTTATTCTAATAATTATTCGTAAAATACATATTTATGCTCAGCAGAATTTTGCACATTTTTCTGTGATTTTAGTTTGGTTATTTTGTATCCAGACCGGTTATTTGTTCTTACTAGAATGTTTTAGAATATTTTACCAGAAGGGAGGCCGCCATGGTATCTTGGGACGCCATTGCGGTTGCAGTGGCTGGTCACTCTGTTCTTGACTGTTGAGGAAGCCGACGTGTGCCGTGTTGTGTGAGGTTAGCACGTGGTAAGCCGAAGGGTGTAATCGAAAGACATACAGCCGCAATGGAAGCCGGTAAAAAGACTTGCCATAACTCTTCATTATTAACTGGTTTTGATTATTTTGATGTGAATTTACAGCTGTATCAACAGCGTGGCCGGCCCACTATCAGTTATGGTTTAGTTCAACATGTGCTGTTTTTCTTTTGAGTAGGGTTTCATTTTAGTTCAGTTCTCTTTCAGTTTAATTTTATGTTGATGTACAAGAAGTTTGTACGTGCCGTTGTGAGCGCGGTTGCGTGATTTTTGCGAAAAAAGGGAAATAAAAATGGGTTGTTTATCTAACCACGTGTTTGACTACCATGAAAAAATTAAATATTATTTTCTAAATACAAAAATATTTTATTTTGTGGTTTAACATAGTGTAGCTGAATTTGTAGCCTATTGTATCGTTATTCACTGTGAATTTTTTCAGTTTTGTGAGATTTTAGTGTAGCCTTAAAACAGAAACATGCAAATTTTTGCTTTGAAAAGCCAGTACGCAAAAAAACTATGCAAGAAAAAAAATGTTATAAATATAAAAACGTGGTGACAAAAATCGAGGTAGGCTGCACCCTTTTAATTAAACTCTTTTATTTCTAATTATATGACCTCTATCCTAAAGAGCTCGGAGAATTGCCCACATGTAATTTTGCTAAACTTGTAACGCTGGTGTCAGAAGTGGGGTAGAGGGATAAACTAACTTAATAATTAATTCTATAAATTAAATTGCTGCACACAATTGCTATTTAAAGTGAGCCACTTTATAAATTTTATGTTTAAATTTCATTTGCATGGTTACAAGAAGCATGTCAGCAAAAATAGAAGCATTAAAGGCCCTTATTGAGGGAATGAGTGGACAATTTAAGGGGCCAAATTAATTCAGTCAGAGATAGTGGAAGTGAAAATGTAAATAAGTAAATCGAGAATGAAAATGTAAACGTGAATAATCAAGTTATGGATGTAAATTAAAATGTAAATATGCAAGAAGATAGTGTCAAAGATATGGTGTACCAAGAAATAGATGCTAGGCATGTGCAAACAAGTCTCCCAAATAACTACCACCGACAAAGGAGCCATCATGTCAAGCGACCTTGATGGGACTATGCCAGAACCACTCGAGGAACTACTGACTAGAACCGGAGAAAACCTGAACTTGAGACAAGAAAAGGCTGTGGTGGAACTTCTGAAGAAAAACAAGAAAACTTTCTCGTGTGGCCTGCCACTCGACCTTGGCAGAACATCCATTGCACAACACCACATTGATACAGGAGAAGCTAGGCCAATCAAGCAACACCCAAGATGACTCCCTCTGGCAACATAAGAGACTGTGGACTACATCCTGAAGGAAATGAAGGACTTACATGTGACCGAGCCATCTGTCAGTCCTTGGTCGTCACCTGTTGTGCTAGTTAAGAAGAAGGATGGCTCCACAAGATTCTGTATGGATTACCGCCGGCTAAATGATGTGACCAAAAAAGACTGCTACCCCCTGCTCCGGATTGATGACACTCTGGGGCTTGTGAGTATTGGTGGGCACTACACCGGGATGGGCTCCTCGGCCTCTGGTGCTAGATTTACGCTTCCGTGACCCCTCAGCACAAGAACCTCTCACACCCAAGTCAACCCGCAAGCTCCTCGTGGCGCAACTGGATCTTAGAACCGAGGCAGGCTCTGGCGTGCAAGCTCCATGCATCCTGACTCCTCAGAGTTGGGAAAGGGGTATATGCCTCGATGGAGTCTCTGATAGATGGCAACAAGGAGAAACCACTAGGCGGGGCGTTAGATTACCTAGTGCTCAGACTGTTTGGGGCCCAAAAGCCCAGGTCTCCAAGTGGGAGACAATGGGTAATGGTAATGGACGAGCCTGATGCGCTCTGGGGAAACAAGGCGCACGACCGAGTTGTGCAGCTGTGAGGGTGGACCCCCCCTCCCCCCGGTGGGTGCTCCGCCGAAAGGAGTACCCTGTGCATTTTTGTAGTACCCTGACGGTCAGGCTGGAAAACCCACAAATGCCATGAAAATTAGGTAGTACTACGGGCGACCAGATAGCCCCATGATGAGGTTTTCTATCATGTCGGGTCTGGGTTGGTCTGGTAGTGGTGGTGGTTGCCCGGATGCTGGGCAGATCTGGAGAGGACCGTGTCTCTGAGAAAGGTCGATGAGTAGGCTGCAAAAGTGCCCGGTTACAGACCTGGAAAGTCTGTTAGGGGTTAGTTAGGCCCCGACTCAAACCAAGAGGAGGCTGAGCTGAGGATCTCAGTCGGGGGATAGAATAATAGGCGAGATCCTGGGATGGGTGGCCTTAGCTCTCTCGCTAGCTACTATTCTCCTTTGGAAGGTGGATGGAGGCGCAGTTCAGCATTCCGTCTAAGGGTTCGGCGGTTCCAACTGACTGTTAGCTCAAGCCCATTGCGTGGCAGTGTGTGATCTCTCTCCTCGCCCATGGGGGCGGGATGCCGGGATGACCTTGAGCTGTGGCACCGTTAACAAAGAAAGCCACGAGCATTCGTGAGTAAATCTGTATGTATAGCCTGACAGGGTCACAGTGGTTCTCTACACTTCACATGAAGAGTGGCTACTGGCAATAGGAGACAGTCTTCTCTGTGCAAGGAAAAGGAACTTGGCAATTAAAATTCATGCCATATGAGCTATACAATGCCCCTGCTACCTTCAAAGGTTAATGGAAAAAATTCTGCGTCTAGAAGTTTGCCAAGTTTACATTGATGATTTCGTGGTCACAGGCAAAACATTTGAAGAACACCTTACCAGATTAGATTCAGTGTTCCAGAAAGTATCTGCTGCAAATCTGAAGCTGGTTCCCAAGAAGTGCCACCTGTTCCTAAAGAAAGTAGGGCATGTGGTATCAGCTGATGGAATCCAGACTGATTCAGAAAAAACCAGAGCAATAAAAGACTGGCCACAACAAACAGACAAGACACAGGTGAGAAGCTTCCTTGGACTCTGCGCTTATTATCGGCGGTTTGTACATGGATTTGCTACAATTGCCAAGCCACTACATGAGCTTACTGAAGCCAAAAGAAAATTATTGTGTCACCCGTAGGAGCTACTGGCAATGGTGAAGTCCAGATCACATTTCCACCACTACTTATATGGTTTACTTTGCGAACAGATCATGCTGCTCTATGCTGGCTACTGAACTTTAAGAATCCCGAAGGACAAATAGCTCAATGGTTACAACACCGTCAAGAATACAACTTTGACATACAACACCAATCTGGTCATTCCCATAATAATGCAGATGTATTATCCCGCAGGCCTTACGACCCAAACTGTCGCCATTTCGAACAGCTGAAGGAGAAAAGCGGAGGAGTGCAGTATGTTAGAACAACAAGGTTTCAGGCATCAATGACCAATGATGAGTACTCCTGGACTGAAGACAAGATGAGGGAAGAACAACGAATGATCCGGCTTGTGCTCAATGCTGGATTGGAAAGAGCAGGACCACCAGCAAGAACGACTGAAACTACAGTGAACTCTTGATTATACAACCCCGGGAATAACAACCTTCTCGAAGTAACAACCATTTTTCCAGGGACCGTAGAAAATTGCAAAAAATGTTCTTAAAAAATATTTTATTCATAGAAAATAGCTGAAAAAGGCATTGCATTTATTATGGCCGCTGTTATTTCTCAAAAACTGTATTGCCCCATATGGTGTGTTTGTTTTAAAAATATACATTGCTGCCCCTTTCTCCAGCATGACGCGATGGCCAGCCGGCCGGCCCGAATGCCCTTTCCCATCCCCCGGCCGGCCGGCGACCCGCCCGTTTCTTTCCCTCCACCAGCCAACCACTCCAATAAGGTCGTTCGCTCACACCCTTTTTTCATTATGTGCACGCCATAACTTTTTTGCCACTGATTTCTCATTACGATCGTCATGTTTATTTTAAGCTTTATTACGTTTTCCATTTTGTTAACTAAAATGCTATTAAATGTAATTACCATCATGTAATTTAATGATCTATACAGAGTAATGATTATAAATCATTATTCTTTTAACAAGTGAAAGTAGGACAGCTCACAACACTACCAAACGTCGGGTGAATGTCTCAGATATGCGTGGCGAAGGCAGTATGACACTTGACAATAGCGTGTCTGGTGTGAGTCACTAGCCCACGTGTGCGCTCGCGCCTACACACAAGGCATGCACACACAATTGAATCGGCTCAACCGTACATAACAGCTGTGGATATATATTTGTATACATCTGTGAAATTAAAATATGAAACAGCATTGTGAAGGTTCAAAGTTGTTCTGTGAATGTGTTACCCAACGATTATCAACATCTTGATGTTTGTAATTGTTTACTGTTGGTGAACAAATTGAAACTAAGTATCAAATCCCTCTCCATACACATTGGTAAAGTGTGTAAATAACTAATGCAGAGAGTAGAATAATTATACAAGCAGATTATTTTCACACGGCCGGCCGAGCTAGAGAATTGAAAGAACTGCAAAACAAAGAGAACAGTGTTATGATCATGTTCCATCTGCTGAGCGAGCATCAGGACCTGTGACTAGGTAGTGGTAAAAAGTGGCACAAGTGACGTAGGTTAGACACGTCTTGTATGATGTTTTTTAACTAACCAGTTTCCAGATAGATCCTTACGTACACGTGTGTGTGGTCGCTCACTGCCAAGAAGAGGTCCCACGAGGCAAACTGCTTTATCAAAACGTATGTTAGAATTACTGTTGCCGGCAAAGTTTGTACCTAATATGTCGAAGAAAAGTCTTAGATGTCGACCATGACATACATTCATCCTATTGAAATATTTTCACTATTTCAAACAACAACATTGCTATAGTACCTTGTAAATAGTTTCGAACCGCCGAAATTGCTTGCACTTAATTTACGTTGCTTACAATATTTATGTTTCAAAAACGGTCGTTGCGGGCGCAAGAATCTATATAGCTGGCGGCATTTTTGCTTAGTTTTGAGCCAAAGAAAGATCATATATCCGCCTCCAGTGTATCTATTTACTCAAAATTCGTAACTCTACTGAAAAATATTACTATTTCAGCAACTTCATTGCGGTATTCTTGCAAATCACTTCCAAAAACGGTTGTTGCGGGTGCAAGAATCTATATCGCCGGCGACGTTTTTGCTTCATTTTGAGCCAAAGAAAGGTCATACATCCGCTTCCAGTGTATCTATTTACTCTCAATTATTCACTCTACTGAAAAATATTACTATTTCAATAAACTTCATTGCGGTATTCTTATAACATCCCAAAATGGACGTTGCTGGCGCAGGAATTTATGTTATCAGCAACGTTTATAATTTATACTGAACAAAACAAAGGTCGTAGATCAACTTGAATGGCATAATTTTAAAAATAATGCGTTTGCTTTTCAAAATAAGTGTGTATCATTTTATAAAAGCATATAATTTTTGCACTAAAGACGAGCGAATGCCGATTCAATGATAAGAAACGGTAAATGTCGACATTTTAGTGGTCGAGGATCGCCGGAAATTTGTCAAAATTCTAATACCGACCCTATTCCCGGGAACCTTGAAGGGTCGTTAAATTGGGAGTTGACTCTGTAAACAGTTCTACAACAAGATCCAAGAGGTACTGAAGGAGCTCCATAATTTAGTGTCAGGCGGTCATTTTGGCACTAATAAGACACTCAACAAGGTTCGAGAGAGGTTTTTACTGGCTTCATTGCCATGAAGATGTCGACAGGTGATGCCGAATGTGTGATTATTGTACCGCAAAGAAAGGTCTGAGCATCGAATCAAAGACCTCAAGAATGAAAACAGTGATAACACTCAAGGTACTGTGCAGCACATGGTGAGCCATCACCACTTGGGACTGTTAAGGTTGTACATTGTCCCTGTTTGAAAGATTGTTGATTGAATATATGACTGAACTTTTATTGTGATTTGTAGTCTTTTATTTATGGGAAACATTTTTGTGCTTTAATTGTCAAAGTTAATTAATGTTTCTATGGCGCAGTAGTAATTGTGTGCATAATAATGTTGCTGTGAAAGTTATGGTTGTTTGCTGTTTTGTATATTTTTGTAAGCTTTGTGAGCTAATAAATCAAGAATTTATTTTAACTCTTTTATTCCTAATTATAAGACCTCTAGCCCAAAGAGCTCAGAGAATTGCCCATGTGTAATTTTGCTAAATTTGTAACAGTATTTTTCATATTAAATATAACTTCTTCTTAACTGACGGGCAAATAATTGTAAATTATCAGACTTAAAAAAACTGTTTCATAAATGAGACAATTGTTTGTCAAAACATAAGTTTCAATAATTGCACACTAGATGGTTCTCAGTTCAGCATGCTATAATAACCAATCCCTGCCATATATGTGATGTACATAATCTTCACTAAAACAGTATTATACAGAATCATGTACAGTACTGGGGATAAGATTGCTATCTTAAACCTCATTCGAGAGGAGAAGGAAGTATTATTTGGGAGATTTTTGTCTCAGTTGACACATAAACAGAAAGTAGAGACCTGAAAACGAATGATGGAAAATGCTAAGGCCATAGGAGCCTTTTCGAGGGACTACAAATATCTGAGGGATACAACATGACAAAACTGCCGCAAGAGAAATCGTAGGTGTTACGTTGTGTTCTGTTACATGTGATGATTAATTTGGAAAATGTATTGTCATTCAGATAAAAATAAACAATGTAAAACAAACATTGGTTATAAATGTAGAACAGAATATCTGCTACTTTATTGAAAGGTTAGATATGGACATGGAGGCATCGTATTTAAGTGTTTGTAACAAGTTGACCCTAATGTTTCGTTACACTTCGTATTCAGTTACAATAATATTTATGATGAGGCTGATAATATTATCATGGACATTATTCTGGAAGGAATAATGGCTGCTGAATCTTCTGGGACTAATCATGCTGCAAATGCATTCGCATACGAGGTATTGGTAATAATAAAGACTCGGTAGTTGTTGAACCATTGTGTTCAACTGTATCTGGCAATTTCAATAGATCTCATCAAGCACCACTTCCAAGTGCAGGTGCAAACACAAGGGAAAAAAGTACAATCTGCAAAGAATGAATATGAATAGTTAAAGACAAAAAAATTGAGACTGCAGACATTAATACTGGAACAAAACCTTGAAACAACAAAGTGAGGAACGTAAAAAATGGATCTAGAGTTATGGAAAATGAAGAAAGAAGTAGGCCTTCCGCCATCAGAATGTACAGTTCGTTTGACAAATACTTCAATATAAGTAACGTTTCCTGTTAACATTGAAATTTTGCAATTTGATACTTCAAACAGGATAATTGAGGATGCTATTGTCATTGTAAACAGTACAGGGGACAATAACTAATATATATTTACATATGTAGGTAATAATGTTTTACACAAAATATTTCTACCTAATGTATAATTTATTAAATATGTAGATAGAAAGTTGACGTACTCAGAGACTGGTACTTCTTGACGGAAACATGCTATGAAAGAGACAAACAAAAATTTAAGCGGTTGCACGACGTTTCGACGACCTAAGTCGGCTTCATCGGGTGAGAAGTGGAGGCACGCCGAGTTATGGCGGCGGTGGAAGTGTGGTTGGTGTGGCTAGGAAGCGAACTAGGGCATGCCTCTAAGATTCAAAATGAAAGGCTGGGAAGGTTTAGGGTGTGCTGGTGTACTGTTTGTATTATCTGATATTGAGACCTGGTGGTTGTCTGGACTTTGTTAAGTATTGAGAGAGCTAGCTTTCAGTGCTTGAGTTCTGAACTGTTGCTTGAAGGGGGTAAATGTCTCACAGCGCTTCCAGCAACTTTCCAAAGTCAAAAAGTAGAAAAAGTAGGACTATTTTATCCAAACGTAGGAGGCAGATTTTCGCATAATTTTTTAACGTTATATAGTTCTGGTAAATACCATTGCCAGAATGTATTATTTAAGAAGAAATTGAGCTTATTATTATTCTAAATAACCCCAACCAAATGGCCGGTTAAGCTGAACTCATCTTCTAGACCTATTATGTAATATCATTGAATACTGATACTTAGTCCTCGACTTGCATAACTTTAAAATTGAAAGTTAAAAAAATACTCTTTAGAGATCTGAAATAAAATCTAAGGCATACAAAGCTTTAACTCCAAACTCAGAATACAAAAACAATAAACGCCATATATGTACTTGTAAGACCCTATCCTATTTTAGACCATTCCGAAGAAGTTGAGTTCACCCTAGATGGGGTATGGCCTTTAGTTTTATAGTAAATTTTTCATTGTTTAATAAAGAATATAAAACAATAAAATATGATGAGACTAACACAAGTTCCATATTTTAACTAATTTTTATGAGAACTTAAAAAATTGACAAAGACAAATCTGGCACAGAATTAAACAATAAAACATAGAAAATGATACAAGTAAATTTTGCAATAACTATATATGTTCATTAAAATATAATTGTATCTTAAAAAATATAGACATAAATCAATGAAAACAAGTTGCATGCTACAAAATGCACAAACTCTTCCAGATTTTAACCACAAAATGATTTGCCACAAGTGAATTTTATTTTAACTTGTTTTGAACTTCTTTTCCTTGGAAGGTACTGAGAAATATTCCAGTAATGTTCGCTTCTTCTTTTCCACTTCTCTTTGTTCAACTCGTATTTCTTCTAAGCATGACTTACTTTCTTCCACCTTCTTAATTGCTGCTTCTAGCAT
>PNEQ01057341.1:0-25461 GCA_003012365.1 Medauroidea extradentata
CGTGCCTACTACAGCAGCCTGAGTCTAGTCCTAGTGGCACAGAGTGAGGGACTGGACACACTGGGTCAGTTTCGCATCATGCCACCCCCCCTTGCTCCATGCTCGCCTTCAAGCAATCACTGCTGGAGTATGACCGATAAGGAGGTCCACAGGCCCGTGCTAACAGGTAACTATCTACCCTCGTGCCTACTACAGCAGCCTGAGTATAGTCCTAGTGGCACAGAGTGATGGACTGGACACACTGGGTCAGTTTCGCATGATGACACCCCCCCCTTACTTTATGCTCGCCTTGAAGCAAGCACTGCTGGAGTATGACCGCGAGGTATGTCCAAAGGCCCGCGCTAACGGTTACTATCTACCCTTGTGCCTACTACAGCAGCCTGATTCTAGTCCTAGTGGCACAGAGTGAGGGACTGGACACACTGGGCCAGTTTCACTTCATACCACCCCCACTTACTCCATGCTCGCCTTCAAGCAAGCACTGCTGGAGTATGACAGCGAGGTAGGTCCACAGGCCCGCGCTAACAGGTAACTATCTTCCCTTGTGCCTACTACAGCAGCCTGAGTCTAGTCCTAGTGGTACAGTGTGAGGGACTGGACACACTGGGTCAGTTTCACTTCATGCCACCCCCCTTTACTCCATGCTCGCCTTCAAGCAAGCACTGCTGGAGTATGACAGCGAGGTAGGTCCGCAGGCCTGAGCTAAAAGGTAACTATCTACCCTTGTGCCTACTACAGCAGCCTGAGTCTACACCTAGTGGCACAGTGTGAGGGACTGGACACACTGGGAATGTTTCGCTTCACGCCGCCCACACGCTCCATGCTCGCCTTTAAGCAAGCACTGCTGAAGTATGACCGCGAAGCAGATCCACAGGCCCGCGCTAACAGGTAACTATCTTCCCTCGTGCCTACTACAGCAGTCTAAGTCTAGTCCTAGTGGTACAGTGTGAGGGACTGGACACACTGGGTCAGTTTCAC
This sequence comes from Medauroidea extradentata, assembly GCA_003012365.1. Classification (NCBI taxonomy): domain Eukaryota; kingdom Metazoa; phylum Arthropoda; class Insecta; order Phasmatodea; family Phasmatidae; genus Medauroidea; species Medauroidea extradentata. Next base: position 979 of record PNEQ01057341.1, read on the forward strand.
TTCATGCCACCCCCCCTTACTCCATGCTCGCCTTCAAGCATGCACAGCTGGAGTATGACAGCGTGGTAGGTCCGCAGACCTGAACTAACAGGTAACTTTACCTTCGTACCTACTATAGATACATGCACACCACACAAAATGTGAATGTTTACGAAATCTCTCATGTGAACTCTAATACCTAATGCATCTTGTGGTATGTGCGTATGTGATGTTGACTGTGAACATCGGATTGTTGTATCATAGTCGTGCCTAATTAGTTAAGCCAAATCGACCCATCACCAAGGGTAATTTAGGTTTACTATACATACTAAACTGAAATACTATATTATTCTCATTGGTGCGTTGCATGTTGCATTTTCTTCAGTGTTAAGGCCATGGTCTTTCATTTATTTCAAACAATTGCAATTAACTCGAAAATTTTTTAGCCAAATGCTTTGTAAGAATTTGAGACTGTTTACGGTCATATGATACACAACCTTGTAGTAGTGTTTTTAAAATAATGTACCATTTGCTGGCAAAAAATTATTCTGCTTCATTTTGGCTTATTTTGATTACAAATTGTGTGATATTTCTGTTACAAAAATCTAAAAATTGCAACACTTATATTCAGATGCAAACGATGATACGTAATTTTACTCTAAAAATGAATTTTTGTTATACATATTTATTTGTGTTAAAAATGTATGTTCGAAACCACTGCAAAACCAAAGAGTAACTAAGAGTAACTGTGCTCGCGGAGACCAAGATCATGTCTTCCATTACATATTATCGAGTTTTTATGTAATGTGTAAACAAATTTTTCAATAATAATAATCTAATAATAATCATAATAATGAATATGTTGGAACACAAAGAGGTAAATAATCGTGCAGCAAGTTACTTCCCTACAAGAGACTGGTTGATATAACCCCTATCGATGTTTGATAGCCATTAGTAAAACAGAAATATAAACATTATGACATATACTAACAAGATACAAATAGTAGTTATAAAAGTATTTTCTTCTTCCTGTTTATCTACTACGACTTAAAAAAACATATTATTGATTGCCATGACTTACCCAATTCCTCTTTGCATAGCTTAAGTATGATTATCTCTCATATCTATGTCCAGTATACAGTTGATAACATGACCAGTGTAGAACGACCATTGTGCCATATTATATATGTCACGACTAATGCAATATAAATATAAGAATGTTTCGTTTATATTTTCCAAAATTTAGGCTTGATTACTTATTTTATTTTATTGATATTAACTTGTTTGCATTGTGCCAACAGTAAAATGGTGTCAGTAAGTAATTTTATTTACATTGGATATGTCAGTACATTTCATTTTCCATTACAGTCAATCTTTCCTTCACATTCGAGCTGCAGTAACGTGTTCTTTAAGCCGGATGTGCTAGGCTACGCTATGCATTACTTAGCCGAAGCTTTTGTTTCCTTATGTTGACTGTTCCTTGCTGCAGTGCGGGCATCTGCTGTGTCAGCTCATGTTTACTGCATGATTATCACTTGATTTCGTCCTTGCTATGCACCTCTGCCCACGTGCAAGTCCCGTGGCATCCATATTTTGTCTGCTATTCTGGCTGCCCCTGCCACCTAGTGGGGCATTTTAAAGTTACTGCGCTGCTCAGTTGTTCGCGCCCTGTTATCTCTCCTCCTCTGCTTTTCTAGACATTAATTTACCAGCAGTGAACACGACATGATGTGTTGCGGTGGTTGTGCCTCCCTGGTATATGTAGGGACATAAATGCCCTAATATTTATTTTATTTTGCTTTTAATGATGTAGTGATTATCATATAGTCTCCAAGTTTAGTTTTTTATTATTATTTTTCTCTTATCATGTAGCTTCTTTGTTTTAAAATGTAGTGCTATGTTTATTTCTTCTTCTTTCATCACACTCTGGCGAGTATCTTTCTTCAGACAGTTTCTCAATTTCTTACGTATCGTAAGTACTTTATTAATTTCGCGTTCCTTTTCTTTTGGTGAGGGTCCAAATGTTGGGCATCACATCCTTTTAGATGTTTTTCTTCTCTGGCTTGTTCAATGCCTGTGCCTGTCCCGGCGTTTGAGCTATTGGATTGGTGTTTCATCGCAGCTGAGAATGCGTGCATTCATCTCCATTCTCCAGCATACTGTGAAGGAACTGTGTGTTTACATCTCCAATTTCCATTTTACTCACCACCATTACGTTTGACGCCAGGACAGTAAAGTGCCATCGGAATGTTATACTATATTTAGCTTCTTTAATTAATTAAACAATAAATTTGTTGTTTAAGGAAGCTTTACTAACGTTTTAGAAGATTCACATCATGATCCTTATGTTTTTTTTTTAACTTATGACTACACTAAAAAATCTATCATTGTGGTCGGATTCGAACTTGCGATCTTTATGTTAGCAGATATACGCCCTAGCCAACTGAGTTACGAGTAGACGAGAAATATTAAAGTTTATGCGGTAGACATAAAACTTTTATGCTCATAGTTTTTTACCTTTCATAAATGGATAATTTTGAATTATATTTTTTCGTTATTATTTCAAAGATTTTTTATAATGTTACCCTTGACATTATTATATGTTTGTGTGTAGTCATAGTATAGGCATGACTTACCATTTGCAATATATGTTGAGGCCTGTTTAGGTTATAAGCATAATAACAAGAGACAAAAATATATATACAAAATGATATAAAACTGTATTTATTATTCCATATAGCCACATGGAACTGTGTTTATGCCATCGCCGAGTATTAATATTTTATCGTCCTGCCATGTGAGCAATTATTTGTTTGAACATTGAATATGTATACCATGTTCTATGGATCGAAAGTTGCTTACACTTACTATTACTACCTGCTACTGCATTAAAACTTTTTTATAATCATCAGATGTAACTTTACTCAACCTACTTTTCTTAACACCTTTGGTCCTCTTAGTAACTTTGCTTTTACATTTATGTGTAAACAGTTTGACTCGCAGACCTACAAATTCACTTATCTGCTCCTCGCAGCACTCGTCCTTAAATTTGCCAACCCCTTTCTTGTTGGTGGGCGAGTAACAGGAGCGAATGGGTGGGTAGTCACTGGTATCAGTTTCAGCCCTGAATGCTGGGTCTGTGGCCAAGCCTACATATAAGTCTTGAGTTGATATCTCATATATTAATGAATCGGTATCTGTATATAATCATTTTAAATTGTCTTCATATATTTTCTCCATTTTCTTAAAGATGAAATTCATGCATTAAGGTCTTTGAAATGTCCAGTACTGAGAAGCCTGTATGTATGTGTTTGTCAAATGTAATGCTTTCTTTTCTCATTTTCGTCAATGTTATGTCATTATAAATTATCCGGCATTTGAATGCAGGCTTTGAAATCAGTTTATCCACTTTTAATTCATTGCTTACTAGCTCCATGACTTGTCTCTCCCTCTGGTTCTCCATAAGCTTGCCGAAAACACTATTGTTGAAGAGTTTAAAGAAATTCTTTCCAAAACTATTTCCTGCTGCCTGCCATTTTTCAGTATTCAGGTCAATGTAATGTTTGAGCCAGTTTCCCTGCTCAATTTGTAATACTCTATAGATTTTCTTTATTTTTATACTGTGATTTAAGGCTTGCTTTAGTGCTATGTAACTTAAAATATATATTTTCATATCTTCTAGTATTGTTAGTAGTTTGGTTTGTTTAGATCCAGGTGGGTGCAGAAATGGCAGGTCTTTGTGCGCTTCATGTAGGTTAGCAGGGTATTTTGTCTCTGGTATATATCAGTGTAGATCATTATCAGGGATGCTGATGACGTGAATGTCCACATTCTCTAGTGGAGAAATTGAACAGTGTGCGAGTGATTTTATTCGTGTCTGTTTGGGTTTTTAAATTTGTTTTTAATATATTAATTTTTATTTTACTAAACATGTGTGAAACATTCTTTTTTACTGTATATTTTTTCACCTGTTTTTGCTAAATCTTATAGTTTATTTTTCGTAAACATGGCAAGTCATACTACTGATCTACACTTGGTCTATTGAGCACAAAACTGCTACATGCTTATCTATGTAGATAAACAAGAAAACCATATGTAACTTGATCTTGGCATAAGTAATTGTAATATATATATGTGTGTGTGTGTGTATGTATGTGTATTATGAAGTATTTAAATCTCGCAACAAGCTTTTATATAATATAAATTGTGTAATGTAATAAATGGATGTAGTTAATTTAAAGTTTATTTTCTTCTTGTTAGAGCATTTAAATAAAAGCTTGTTTTTAAAAATCCTTTTTTTTTACTATTATTAGTTCTTCAATTAATTCTATAATTCATGTTTTTGTCAATTTCTTCTTTAAGAAATTAAGGAATATTTGCTTTTGTAGCCTGTTTTCATTAATTCGGTAGAGGTGTCCAAAGAAGATTAACCACTGCTTTGTCATTACTTTTGATTTTTTTCTCTATATTTTCGTGTATCTTCTCGTTACTTATCATTATCCAACCGTCTGTTCTTGGTATCGACATCATTATTTTTTCTGATAATACATCCTTTCAAGTATTTTTTCGGGTACTCCGTTGTACCTCTTTACCACTTTTGAACCCCACATCCAAAGCTGTGCATTTTTTGGGATAAAAAGTAGCCCATGTCCCTCTCCGGCCCATAAACTACCTCTATATAAAAATTATGTTCCGTTGCTCCATGAAAGGACAAACCAACAAACAAACTGTCGCATTTATGGTATTATTATGACTTCAGTTTCCTGTATTGTGTGTATCTGTCTGCATAATTATTACATAGTGTTACGTGGTTTTCATTAAATTTAGGGTATTATCACTGTCTAAAATCTTATAAAACAATAAGTGGTGCATATTTAAGCTTTTTTTATACAGAGTTAAAGTACCTAACGAAAGTTTAAGTAGTACTCTATGCTTTTTATGCTATATAATATTAACAAGTAAATCTTGCTAAAATGTTGAATGTATGAGTATATGAAAATGGACTGATCATGATGAGTGATGCGGATAATTAAGGAAGGAATGTTGTAGGTACAAGAAGAACTGGACAATAATACAGGAAGGCATGCAGCAGATGGGTTTCAGGAAGCTGCTATCTGGCAAGGGTGAGGGATATATCATCTCAACCTTTCACTTTCCACGACACCAAAACTTCTCGTTCAAAGACTTCTACGTCAGACTCAGCGAACTGGGTAAGTCCGCACTTTGCTATGAACAGTAAGTTGACATTCTCACAGGAAAAAAAAGGTTAAGTACAGTCAACAATATAAAAGTTTGAATACGGCCAAACAAGCGTATAAGCTTAGGCCTAACTGAATCAATTGTGTGGTTGCCTGGCAGATTTAGTTCTATTGAGAAGAGGGTTCAGTCCAGTTATATATACATTTAGTACAACCAAGAAGTCAATATTTGATGTTTTTATACACTGTTCGGTCAAACAATATAATGAAGGGTCAAATATTTGTTTGGCCATACACATACTTATATATGGTTGAATGTATCAAACCTTGTTATCTCTGTGACTAAAATATTGTTAACTTTTATGTTGAACCTGATAGAGGTTCGCGGTAAAGTTATTTTATGTAGGATTATTTTTTTAATAGTTTCATATAATACCGTAAGTCAGTCACGAATCGTCTACAACTGGAATACGCGAAAGCTTTTAGAACCACATCGTAAAATAGCTTTGATTCATTTATTGTATTAATTTTAGTGCTGTGAATTTCCAAACTGTGTTTTGTATTATAACAGTCTTTCGCAGCCCATTGCTGGCGGCAAGTTTTCTAATGTATATGCCTCGTAACAGTCTTTGCTGTGCCTTCCACAGTGGCGATTACAAAAATAAAAACAAGACGTTACCAGTATAACTAATAAGTCTACTTTCTTCAAAGTTGGTGCAAATTGACCATGAAGGTTAAAATCGTTTACGTAAATCTAGGAATATTGAATATTAATTAATTAAGATGTATTATAAAGTCAGCTTACTAAGTAGCGTACCAGTACGCAGTTTGTTCAAAGTGAAAAAAAAAATGAGATTAATTTTTTTTCTCATAAAGATAAAACAAGGCCGCAGATTTCGAAATGTTACCAAGGGAAGAAGAAAATACACAAAAGTCCAGGCAACTAACTAGAATATGCTTGCCAAGATTAATGAACTTCTGAAAAATATTTCCCTAAAATATGTCATATTAAGCAAGAATATCAAATCGTTGCCATTATGAAAATATAACCGCACGATAAACGAAATACAAAAAAGTCAAGTCAACTTAGTAGACTGTGTAGTATATGTGTATCAAGTTTGATTAAATTCCTAAAAATAGTCTACTGCCTAAGATATGTAATAATATGCTAAAATATACAAATGACCGCCATTTTGAAATTATGAACACAGGATAAACTAAATACACAAAAGTTAAGTCAGCTTTGTAAACAAAACACAGTAAAGTAAAGTTAGCTTTGTGTGTAGTATATGTGTACAAAGTTTGGTGAAATTCTGAATAATATTCCGTTAGATATGTGATACTGTACTAAAAACATAAAGATGGCCGCCATTTTGAAAATATAAACACGGGATGAATGAAATTCACAAAAGTGACCTTTGCATGCAGTGTATGTTAAAAAGTTTGACGAAATTATGAAAAATGATTCCTTACATATGTACCTAATCTTAACATATAAAATGAAGTGTCCTGACTGACACACTCGCTCACGCACTCACCAAGTCATCAACGCACAGCCCAAACCGCTGGACCTAGAACCATGACATTTTGAGGGAAGCTTCCTCTTGCCCCGTAGGCACCCACTAAGAATGAATTTTTTTTTCGAAATTCGATAATTAAGGGGGTGAAGAGGTGAAATGTATTTTCGAAGAATCCCTGATATCTCAGTACCCGGGAAAGGTATAATTTTTTTAACTTCATAATATTTTCCAAAGAAATGCACATTTTCGAATTTGTCGATTTTGCGAAATTCGAAAATTAAGGGGACGAAGAGCCATAAAATGTGTTTTTCATTAATCCGTGATTTCTCCTATATAGTGAGGTGATTTTTTCTTTAAAATGATGCTTAAGTATATATCTAAAAAGTGATTTTAGAATTTTTCGAAATTCGTCCTTCAAAGCTCTTAAAAATAAAACTTGTTTTAATGAATCCCACTTATCTCCAAAACCAGAGGAAATATTGAAATGGGCTTTGTTTTAAAATAAAACTTACGTAAATATAAAAAAAAGTAATTTCAGGATATTTCGAAATTCGTCCTTGAAAGCTGCTAAAAAATTTAATGTGTTTTCGAATAATCATCTGTACCGCTTATACCCGTTGATATATTGAGATTTTTTTTGATAAGAATGAAGCTTATGTAAATATCTACAAATCAAATTCAGAATTTTATGAAACTTGAAAATTAAGGATTTTAAAAGCAGTAAAATGTTACAGTCTCCCGAAAAAAGAGAATGACCATGGAGAAATAATTCAACAGTTGTTTCTTTTTGACAACTTTCTCATAAAAAAACCTCTTTGGACTATAGCCTGTACGTACGAACACATTATTACGGTCTGCCTGCATTCACTCAGGTATTGTATAAAGTTTCTGGTGTGGGAGGGGTGGGGCTACGGGTTCATATTCCGTGCCAGATTTGCGATGGGAATTAAACACATTGCGCACGCTCTTTACACTGAGCTAAGACAATTTACAGTTCACTGTTATTGAGTACACTAGCTTTTAAATGCCTTCGTCACATATTTTATCAAGAGTTACTGTTTGCATTACATAATTTCACGCGGTCAAAGCATTTTACGTGTAGTATATTATGTGTACTAAATTTGACGAAATTCTTCACAACTTTTAAAGGTACACAATACTATGCTAAACTTATATAAGCGGATCCCATTTTGGAATTAAGAACGAAATACTCAAAAGTCAAGTAAGTTTCGTATGTTGTGTATGTGTATCAAGTCTGATCAAATTCTGAAAAAAATTTCCAAACATATGTAATATTATGCTAAACATGTAAAAATTTCCAATATTTTTAAAATATAAACACGGGATGAATGAAATACACAAAGTCAAGTTAGCTTTGTATGCAGTAGATGTGTACCAAGTTTGATGAAATTCTAAAATATGGTTTCTTAGATATCTAGCTTGATCCAAAAACATTTTTAAATGTCCGCCATTTTGAAAATATGAAAAGAATGTAAACGAAATATATTTGAGACAGGCCAGTTTGCTAAGTACTATGTGTTTACAAAGTTTGATGAAATTCGGTCCACTGGTTCAAAAGTATTTATGGGGGACACACACACACACAGACAGAAGAATGATTCATAAGCCTAATTTTTACTTCAGAAAGTAGGCTAATATCTGTTTCGATTTATTTGAACGCAAGGTAGTCGGTATGCACATCAACCACAAATGATAAATCATGGAAAAATCAGTTACTGCGAAGTGCGCGATGTCGTGTCTTGTGACCGTGCGAGGCGTGGCCCTACTTCCCTGCGACAATAAAACAGTCTCTCTTGCCTCATCCAATGACAGGAAACTATGGTATACTCGGTGATTCCGCAGTTCTCGCGCGCGGGCGACTCCTTTCTCGTCCTGATTGTACGATCAAAAATCGTTAACCCTTTCGCGATGACCACTGTCGAAAAATCCCTTTTTAGTGCTCGCCGATGACAAAAATACAACTTACACAAAAAAGTCACATTTCTAGGTCGGGTGGTTTGGGATGCCAGTTTGATGTCAGTCAGTCAGTATTCTCGTTTATACATATATAGAGACTAGCAGTCTCCCGCGGCTTTGCTCACGAGACTTACACATAACTGATAATATTTACTACTGAAAAACCTCTTAGTACACCAGCTTGGTAGTTTAGTCATCAAGTGTAAGAATGACAAAGCTGCTAGTTGAGTTAACTCTGCAGCAGGATAAGTAGCTATAGCTGTCCACGCCAAAAGCAGTCTTAAGTTTGTCCCTGCCACTAACAGCGACTTCGCCTGGGCCTTATTTATATCACTGCAAAGTTGACGTTTTGGGGTAGTTACAGACTTCTAAATGTAAGAGGATAATCGAATGAAAACATCTGATTTACCCTGTGCAAAACCATTGGCGACAGTACCCTAAATAACATATTTTCAAAATATTTACTTGAAGTTTAATGCCATTAGAAAGTTTTGGTGAAAAAGGTCGGAAACATATTTGGTGCCCCAACCTTGAGATTAGTGAGATGATATATGTCAGCTGATGTTGTCGAGGAATCTAAGTGGAAAGTTATCTGCATAATCCATTTACTCCTTTAAACGGCTGCATTCAAATTGCACTAATTCGATCTGCCTTGCAGTTTTTGTGTGTCAGAATTGAACATTTGTACCTAGCTTTTGACGGAATTCGAGTCCAGAACCTTCCGAGACGGGAGCTACATATAACGGCGTCACGTAACATAGAAATAATTCATGAAAACATATTTAATGAATTAATGAATCATTCATGTCATGGGCCCATAGGGGTTGTATAACACCACGCACATCTTAATAGGTTACTGTACAGTGAAACTCCTGTGTAATTTATTTCTCGCTGGTCGTACTTGCTTTTCAGATCGTCTGCCTTGAAAGTTTACAAACTTAGTTTAGTTCTTAATAATCACGTTATCTTATAAAGTAAACAAACGTACATATAACTTTTTTAATACTTACATAAGCATCACTCTGACGCGAAGAACACTTCAATATCTCTACTGGTTAGATAGATATCATGGGCTGATAGAAAACTAATTTTGTGCTTTTTCGCCCTTTTGGGTGTTGAATTGCAAAATATTTTAATTTCACATCTTAAGACATTTGTACAAGTATCCAATTGAAGTGCAAATCGCGACGGTAGCCCGTTAAGCCGAATCAAAATCGATCATTCATTAAACAACACGTATGATCCCTGCACAGTACTGAGAGTTCAAGTGTCGAAAAACCTAACAACAGTTTTGCGATCATTTCTGTAATCATCATCCTGAAGCAAAAATTTGCTGTATATCTCGGTAGGTTTGATAGATATCGACGATTTATCTAAAAACACATTAGAGGTCTTTTTCACCTCCTAAGAGAGTGATTTTCGAAAAACCATTGAATCACATTTTAGAATACTTTATTGGTGTCTCATGGACGTGAAAAACACAATAGCCTGCTGGATTCAAGACATAGCGACGATTAATTGAAAACACATTTTACTACTTTTCACCCTTTTTCACCTCCTTAGGTGGCGAATTTCGAAAATTCGTGAAAGAACTTTTCAGGTATTTGAGTAAGTATCAATCTGGAACAAAAATCACGTCTACATCTAATAGTTCTATGAAGTTGCTATGTATCGATTGTGAATCGAAAACACATTTTTACCGTTTTTTACCTCTTTGGGGTATAATTCAGAAAATATCCTTAAATGGTATTTTAGGTATCTAAATAAGCATTATTCTAAAGCAAATAGCACTTCGATGTCTCCACGAACTCGATAGATATGGAGGAATAATGGAAAACACATTTCACTTATTTTCACCCCCATAATTATCGTATTTCGAAACGTCTTGGAGTCCTGTTTTAGCCATTCCTATACAATTCCAACTGAAGTAAAATTCACGATGACATCCCATTGTGTTCGAGCTGTACAGACGACGAATAAAAATAACACGTTTCCCATTTTTATTCCTTGGGAGTAAATTTTCGAAAAATCCTAAAACACTATTTGTGTATTCAAATGAGCATAATTTTGAAGTAAAATGTAACTCTTTATCTCGAAGGTTTGATAGATTTCAATAATTAATTGTTAACGTATTTCAGGTCTTTTCACCCCTTTAAATGTGACTCACCCATTGAAGTAAAAGTCACGACGTTACGTTGACGGGTTTGAGCTATGTAAACGAATCTTATGAAACACATTTCACCCCTTTTCAACCCCTTAGGGGACGAATTTTGAAAAATCCCTTTAGTGCTCGCCTACGACATAAAGGAAACCCGCACAAAAATATTTCACGTTTCTAGGGCTAATGGTTTGGTATGCAGTTTGATGTGTCATTCATTCATTCATTCGTTCGTTCGTTCATTCATTCGTTCGTTCATTCATTCATTCAGTTAGTGTTCTCTTTTATATATAGAGATATAAGTACGCATGCATTACAAACATACAGGTCGACATTTATGTTTGATTGGGTTCTGTGTAATACGCAGAATATTACAAAATAACAAATGCGTCCAATATTTAGAAAACTTTGTCTTACTGTTTAAGGAATGTTCCCTTGATTACGAAAGAATTTTTCCGAATACGTAATTTTCTTTAATAATTTGAAAGTGTTTCACTAAATTTATTGTTCAAATTTGAAACACACAGATACGGTAATTTTCTCCGGAAATATAAGTCAGTAATCCTCTGCTCGCGAGGGAGATTTTCTTTGAAATTAGTATCACGTGCGCACAGAACTGTGGGTGGAGTCCAGCCTGCCAGTCACTGAACTAGCAAAACTTCTGAGTCTATCGATGTATATTATTGCATGCAGTGAAATGATGTCATGAGAGGAAACTTGAGGCGTTGTTGTGTTACAGACCAGGTCATATATCCAGGCAAGGTGACACAAGCTGACTGCTTTAGGATTGGCAACATAGGCGAGTTGTATCCAGACGACATGAGCCACCTTCTACACTGCATCAGGAAGGTCATATCTGACATGGGGATACCTATACCTGTACCATGAGCATCTGCGTGTAGCTTTGTAACTTCAATTAAATACACACAATCTGCAGAAATGTTGTTCTGAATTCATTTCCCCTCAGTGATATGAGTGAGAAACATGGTCACATAAACCTGCTTCAAATCGTCGTTTACAGAATGACACACACTCAAATAAAAAAATAATAACTACATTGATAGAGATGGGGAAATGTCGCGAATTCAATGACCTGCAGGTTAGAATAGAATATCCTACGCATACTCAATCTATGACCATTTGTCCACTAGCTGCTACTCAGTAGAACAGCAGACAATGAACGAATAGACAGGGCTTGAGTATGCATAGTACATTGATTGTAAAATGCAGGTCATTGAATTAGCGAAATTTAACCATCTCTATACATTATATGAAAGTTAAATAAATGAAATAATATTAAGAAACTAATACATGCAGGTATTATAGTAATTGAGTGGCATCGTATTTAAAAGTCAACAAAAGAATATATTAACAAGGTAAATAGGCTTTCGTACCTACAATTAAATATTCTTATATTTAGTAGTACAGTGGTCTTCTGCCACGGTCGTAGAAGAACAGGTCTGGACATTCGCCTATCTACCAATGTATTTTGCTTGACCCCCTTGTTGTTTGACTGTAGTTCGTCTAGTTACCGAGAATGTCGTACATTTTGGCGCTGTTTTCCGGGCGGTCGGACTCAAACTCCGCCCACTTTTTTCCCATAGTTAAATTTATAAAGTAAATAAAGATTGCTGGAGCCTTTTCTTAAATATGTGAACGAAGGTAGTATTTCATAAATTGATAAAAACTACGTTTTGATAAATTGTTTATCTTAGTGGGGAGGAAGTGGGCTGAGTTTAGTCCGAACGCTCTAACTGCTGCGCCAATAAAACACAATATTCTCGGTAACTTGGTGAACTGCAGCCAAACAACAAGGGGGTCAAACATCCAGGCGAGTGTCCAGACCTGTTCTTCTACGGCCGTGGTCGTCTGCTTATGATTCAGTTTCGACAGCCTGGAAACAGCTGCTGTGTCTAGCGACGGGTTAGGTTACTGTCCTGATAAGGACGTCGCTGAACGCCAAAGACATCATATATTCAGACTGACCACAAACAGACGCATGATAAGCACCCGCGCGAATTCTGAAGTGGCAAATGTTACATAACGATATGCACAATGTGGCAACTTAGCACTGCACTTAGTCCCCTATTGCGCTCCACACATATATTACTATTGTTCTCTTACTACTACTGTTCTGACTTGCATATTATGGGTCCATATTTTTATCCTGAGCAGTCCTAACATAATTATATGTTTACTTGACGTAAAACACATGAAATAATACCTGGTCTTGAAGCGCATCTCCGTGCAGTGTAGCCACATTGTGCACGTAAAATGTCGTCTTATAACATTCTCTCACTTACATGATCGTCTGTAATTTAGCCCAGGATTCACGTGGAGTGCACATAATACGTTTGTTTCTGAACACCTTATGTAAGTGGACGTGAGCGTAGGAAATAATCTGGTCCGGAGGGAGCAGGATGTACGTACATCTCAACATTGTACCAGGTACAGTTTGTGACAGATGGGTAACATCAGCACTAAAAGCCTTAAGATAAAGCCATTATCAATTATTAGCTCAGCTCTTGGTTTAACGTTGGTATTTTAATACGTAGTTTTGTAAGTGACTGTATAGTACAGTCTGCAAATGGAGCTATAAAATAAACACTACTGAAACGGCTGGATCAAATATACTTTCCACTCTCTGCCGTGTGCTGTTTGTCTCCACACTCACAACAACTATATTTTGGAATACCTACAGACCGAGACACAAAGTATAACTAATACTTAATTGCTATTAGCTTTATCTTCGACGTATTAGTACTTGTGTAGTTAATCAGTCACTTGGAGTACTAGTAACAAAGTCTAGATGTACACCTTCCCCCCTCAATACCAAAAAACTTTCTATGCTTCGGTTAAACTCTCTCTCTCTCTCTAAAAAAAATTTATGTCTATACACACACATAAATATACAAATATACAACACCGGGTGATTAAGGACACAGTGTGATTATTTTGTACAGTGACAGCTTATTTAAAGTAAGTCAAAAATGTGTTTTTTTATTTGTCCGTCAAATTAACTTAGTAGTAGTAGTTCCTTGAAACTATTCTTGACAATAACATTACTTTAAATAAAACCACAACTACTTGAACTTTCATTGTTCATCAAACACTGTTCAGAGTTTCGAAGCTTAAAATAAAGTAGTTATATTTTTTGTATTAAAATGAATGTAAGCCTAAATGCTGTTTTAATCGTAGCATTTTTCGTACTATATTCATCGTATGGACAAATTAAAAAAATAAAATTTTATACTTACTCTTTTAATAAGTAATGAACACACGAAGTTAACAATTTTCAAAAAACATAAACTGACTTAATAAACGTGAATAACTGAAAATGTATTTTGTTTAAGGTAAAATAACGGAAACTACTAAAGTAAACCAGTCAATGGTTATGATAAGTTGACGTAAATAATTAGTTTCTAAACCACGTACTGTTCTTGGTTATTTTAGTTGAACGTAAAATGTTAAAATCACTCACTAACCAGTGTTTATTGTCCGTCGTTATGTAAACAGAAAGATACTACACTGATGACGCAGCTTTGTGTCAGTTTATTGTGTTCCTCGTTTCACGGCTGTCTGTGAAATTCTAGGCGGCATTTTGAAGTCACAGCTGGCCTATGTATTTTGTTTTTAAACTGTCCTGCTGATTTCTACCTGCCATGGACCCATCTGGTTGAGAGGGAGGGGCACGTCCATTCGTAACATTTCTCGTAGATGCATATTGATACATGTGGCACACCACTGTACTTCCGTGATCATAGTACACAGTGATTTCACACACTGTCTCTTCAGATTATATGTAGATATATTTTTTGCAGTGATAGTAACGCCAAGATCTGGGATAATCATTTCACTGAATACATGATGGATAAATGTATTTATCTCGTTACAAGATATTTTGAGTGGTTATCGCATATATAACTATGCATTGCATCATGCTGATGATACAGACACCATCTGTTATACAAACCGTGGTATCTTGTTCTTAGTTGTTCATAAGTAAAACTTAGCAGTTTATAGAAAACAGTTACAATTTAAAATTTATATTCTTACTACAAATAAGTATTTACTAACGGATTATTTATCAGCTACAGTTACAATTATAATAGTAACAAATATATAAACAAATATATCTTTACTACTATGACCAAGCTACAGCGAGCATTAAGCGGTAGTTTTGAGGCACATATTATATCTATTGGCAGCCATAATGCTCTTATAGATTGCATTGTTGTACTTATATTCGTAGTTCCCTTGTTTACCAACAAGTTTTATTTTGTATGCGAGTGGTATTACTCGCTGTGCATTAATAATGCTGTTTTATCTTAATATACGCTTACTGGCAACAATCATAGTAGTATTTGTCTTCAAGAACTTTTGTGAATTACGTTGGAAACATTTGGAGAGGCAATCAAAACTCAAATACGACGAGTGTCAAGCTGGTTAAGTCACGTTAAATTCTAAAATTTACATAACTTAATTTGAATAGATTAATCATTTCTTAAAATTTCATAACTGGGACTTATCGAAATGTACAAATTCGGTCGTTTCTATCTTTACCCATAAACTCCTAACTGCTGTCGATATGCTCTAAACCAACTACTATTTTGAAAAATTCATTTTCAGCTCAACAATTTAGTAGATGTCTGAAATCCCATGTCGGTGTTAAAGCATTTTAAATGGTTTCATGTCCAACCAAACGTTCATAAAGTAATTTTTACCGCTGTTATGACGTAGCCATTTATTACAACACAAATCATTAGCAAAAAAATGGGACCCCCTTTCACTACAGTGGAATAAAATAATAGAAACTGACCCTGGGAAATAATCATGTTGGAATGAAATATGAAAATCAGAAATATAAATCAATGAGATATCGAAAGTAAAAACAGCTCATTGAAGTACAATCCAGAAAGAAATAACAAAGCTGCTACGGGATGATTGTGGTAGTTATCTAGCCCAGTTTAACTATCGATCATGCAAGATATAGCAATGCAAGGACAACAATCAGATTGCTGAAAACTGTTGAGTTTTCAGAAGCTTAGAACTGAAGAACGTCCAAAATTGCAATAATTAAAATTTGGGAGACTTAAATAGCAGCAGCAAGTAAGAAATATTGTTAATAGGTACATTTTAGTAAGAATTTATACTTATATATTTCAGTAATTCCCATCAATTTCTTCATCTGGGTTTTGTTACACCTAATGGCCATCCAAAATAATATTTTTAAACTGATAATTGCATGATAAAAACAATACACGCTAAAATTACAATTTCTTTGCCACAATACAATGTTTGTTTGGATATGAGCCACTGTAAATCATTTTTTACAAAGAAAATTTTTCTTAAAGTTGTATAGTAAAAATGTTATTGAATTTCTTTAAGAAAATTTTACTAACATAAATATTGTCTTAAATATGGTACAACTAACCATACCAAAAAAATTACATTGATCAGTCATAATATTAACACATTGTTGTTAATGTTACTTTACACTTTAAACGAACACTTCCGTCGCGGCAAAGGTACTTTGCTGTGATTTAAATTCAATGTTTTGGCAAAGAAATGTTCTTGAAACATATGATGCCGAATGACCAGCTATAAAATGAAGATATTATAAATGTAATATGTATATTTTTGTGTGTTACAAACGTGTTAACAAAGCGTTTTAAAACATTTGATCATTCTTAAATGCAGACTGATTCGCCGTCTGTTTTGTAACAGAAATATGTTCTTGTCAGCTTTGGGTACGTGATGGTTAATTTTCCAGATTGTCAGCGTGTCTTTCACGGATTAGAATTATATACAATAATGTGAGTTAATTTAATAATACTTCAAACGAGAGTTTCCTTAAAATTTCATAGTTAATATTGTCGTTCTAACTGTCCGTCAGTTCTTAAGATGTGCCCTTAAGATGAGAATTAGTCCTCACTTTTCATTTTTTTTTGTTTTGTTTGCTATGAATACAGTTAAGTCTATCAGTCTACATTTTTGTACATATTAATAAAAATAAATAAATAGACTACGGAACAGGAATATATATATATATATATATATATATATATATATATATATATATATATATATATATATATATATATATAATTGTGAATTATCTTGCTTCATATACCTACTACGAACAAGAGGAGAGTTAGTCTTCGGTTCCTGTTAAGATATGCAGAGGCCTATAACTTAGTTGGTACCTATCTTTCTGAAACTAAAAATGGCGCCGTGACTGTCATTCAAAAGCCTCATGACTCTCATATCTAGGGACCTTTGTTCTAGGGTGTTGTTACGAGACAAAGTTGGTGAAAACGGCCGACATATTTACGTTGTACTCTACAACACGGCCGTAGAAGAACAGGTCTGGACACTCGCCTGGAAACTTGACCCCCTTGTTGTTTGGCTGCAGTTCACTAAGTTACCGAGAGTGTTGTGCGTCTTTGGCGCTGTAATCAGGGCGGTCAGGCTCAAACTACGCCCACTTCCCTCCCACTTTTTTCCAGTGTTTGCATTATAAAGATAATCAGTTTATCTAAACGTATTTTTTTATCAATTTATGAAATACTTCCTTCGCTCACAATCCTAAAGCATGGCTCCAGCAATCTTAATTTACTTTATAATTTAACACTGGTAAAAAGTGGGCGGAGTTTGAGCCCGACCGCCCTGACTGCAGTGCCAATAAAGCACAACACTCTCGGTAACTTGACGAACTACAACCAAACAACAAGGGGGTCAAGCAAAATACATTGATAGATAGGCGAGTGTCCAGACCTGTTCTTCTACGACCGTGGTCTACAGTCATCCTCGTTGGAGAACAAATCCGAATGAAACATTGCTCGGAAGGAGACAGAAACACGTTATTTTTTTCCCTTAGATATCAAATACGTTTAGTAAATTATAATGGAAATGGGCTTATTAACCTTTACAATGTGACTAAATATAATGTTCAATGTAAATACAGAAAACTGTGTTAGAATCGTCGTTGAAAGCCCGTTGGAATTTCGTTGCGTTCATAATTGTTTGTCTAATCTTACTCAATCACAATAATTTGTTTTATGTCATTTATATTCAAGTTATTTTAGCATACTGGCGAGAGGCGAAGGGTTTGAGAGGATTTTGAATTGTTTCTCGGCCATTAAACCCTCCACAAAACATGGAGGAGAGAAAGCTGTAAACATGATATGTTAGCTGGCCAGAGACCTTGCATTGGTGCGGGAAACAGAATTCACAGGTAGGTCAGCACAGACTTCACCTACCCTCTGCAGTGAAATTTAATATTAACTTAATTATTAGTCAATACAATGGGCCCAAATTTTGTATTTAAATTTGAGTATATGTTATTGTCAACCAGTGTTAATTTTGAAAATAAATGTTAAGCCAATGCTGAGGAAAGACCGGGTTTAATTTTGCCAGTCGCTTAGAGAGACTACAATAGATTGAGAGCATAAGTGGGTTAGAGAAAGTGCCGCAAAAGCGTCTGTTACTGAACTGAAGGAGGACTCTCGTCATGGCCACCTCGAGGTGTGGCTGTGCCCGGAGTCGTCGCGGTTGTTCGCGGGAGACCGCGGATTTATTGGGACTCTCGTCGTGGCCGTCCCAAGAGGTGGACGGACCCCTGAGCCGCGGACGTTCGCGCAGTGGCGTCACTAGGCCTTATTTGGGAGGGCTTAAGCCCCTCCAAATTTTCTTAAAGCGTCCCCCCCCCCCCAAACAACATGCTGAAAATCGTAGCTTACATATAAACAAAATGTGTAAATAGTAAATAATATGATATTAGTAAGACAGTAAGTCGTGAACATGTCCTATAGATATTGTTCTGGGCTAATACATTCACTGCCGATTTACTTTCGTAACTGTGTCGGCGTGTCGGGTCCGCACTAAAGTCTCTCAGACTTCACTGATTGTCAATAATTTACGTTCTGCTGGGTAGAGTCCGCGCGAAGGCAGATTGATTGCAAATAATTTGATAACACAGAATTTATTCGTGCTCATAATATTATTATGTAATGCCAGGGAAACGTTTAAATAACACGCTATACATAATTACCGACTAGCATTGAAAAAAAAAATCTTCCTGTGGAATGTCCTGTCAAATGATGGTGTGTTTCGGTTTACGTCGACTCTGCCGCACTGTCGAGAAAATAGCACTTTTAAAATGTAGTATGCGCGTTAGAGTTCTGTGAATGCTTGTCTTGTCGTTGTTGGATTCGCTGTGTTAATATGGTAATATGTAACTTCCATATCAGCTTTGTCTCAGAACGAAATTTTAGAATCCTGTGTAACATTTGTAAGAAATAAAATACTAACTAATGTGAAGAGTGCTTTTTACTTCTCTGTTATTGCAGATGAAACCAGAGATGACAGCAAGACTAAACAATTCAGTATTTGCGGTATTTGTGTAAGTTATATTCTACATGATTAAGTGCAGTAAAAGTTTTTAACATCTTGAAATGTTAGGGATCTTACTGCTTCCGGATTGCATAGTACGATGGTTCAAACGACGAAATAATATGACATCTACAATTTGGCTTGTGTGGTTATTGCTACGATAGTGCAAAGGTTATGAGTACAACTATAAAGGAGTAAAGCAAATGTTTGCGAATGAGCATTTTATGGCAATTTATATACATTGCTATGCACACAGACTTAATTTAGTTCTGGTTGATACTTGCAAGTCGATTCCTGAAGCCAGAGAATTTTTCGATTTATTGAATAGCTTACGTAATTATTTTTATTGATCGACAATAGCTGAGAATAAATTTCTTGTTGTGCAGGAAGACCAAAATCTAAAAAAGACTGAACCAGCAGCTTCTAGTTCTGTCAGATTGTCCTTCGTTTCATTTCATTTATCACTGAAAGCAGTGAAAAATACCTAATTTTTGTTAAAATTAGGGGTGGGCGAAGCTTCGAAATTTCGAAGCTGAATCGGATATTTTCATTATTCGATATCATATTCGAAATAAAATTTTTACTTCGAACTTCGAAAATATTACTACAAATTTCTGGTGGTTATAAGTCATCTTAAAAATTGTTGTTATTTGGCCAAAACTTGAAGATGGTGTCGAGTTTACGTTATTATAAACGTTCAAAGATTTTATTTGAAACTAACCACACACATTGGCTAGTGGACCATAAAAACATAACCAATAGCGTACATACAAAGCAGCCAAAACGGCCGAAACTAAACCGTCAACAACTAATTTCATTCAAACAATAGGGAAACCACGTCTTTAAATAATTATTTTTGTTTAGAGCCCGAGATGTTTTATCTTCGAAACTTTCGTAAAACACTGCTAATTTTTGTAGCAACATTATCTGCTATATCAATTTGTGCCTAAATACAACTTACAGTGATTATTGTAGATTACGCAGCAGAATATTTTTTAACTAAATGGTCGTGAAATTGCACTCAATGCGATGCAAACCGTAATAAGAAAGGAAACAAATAGCCTAGGCCGTGTCTATGGTTTACATTAAGTGCGCCATTTCGAGTGGCCTCAGTCGCAAGCCATACAGCCAACAGCCACCGTGTCATAGCACATGCACTAAGGAAACGGACCGGTGCAGTGCATACTTATTCATGCACTTCAAAGTAATAATTTAAATTTACGCAACACGAGAGGCGGATCAGTTAAAAACAAATGTAATGCTGCTGGCCCACTGACATTTTCGCAAGTGAAGTTGTGTGTCGATCACGTAATGACCATGGCCGTATTGCGACCACGTTCAAAGATGCGTAGAAATAGAAAACCTGGAAAACTATTTTGGCAATTTTCTAAAATCAACTAATGGAGCCAAGCACTTCAGGTCTGAATACTGGGCCACCTGCCAAAAAATCCATGAGCAGTATTTGGTTATTTTTTTTACTAAAAGTGTCATCGGTAATAAAGCAACATGCAAAACATTCAAGAAAATATTAAAAATTCCAACAGGTACTTCATGGATTAATTAAAAAAAAGATACGATTTTAGGGTCTGCTAAGTTTTATAAAACCAACTGAATTTTTTTGGGATTTTGTGATTCTTTTAGGTACCACTACAACCCTACAGAATTATCTGAAACAACATCCTGAGCAAATACATATAATAATTCCACTAAAAAATTTTTTTTTGCAAATCACTACAAAACTCTCATTTTTACCCAACTTTTAATTAGCCTTCAAGGTAAGTTCCTAACAGTGTAATTACTTTGCATTGTATATTTGTTAAAAAAATTAAATTTACTTGATATTCGATATTCGATTCGAATTCGTGAATATTTCAACATATTCGCTTCGAATTCGTGAATATTTCAACATATTCGCTTCGAAATGAAATTTACATATTCGCCCACCCCTAGTTAAAATACCTTGAAAATACTGATGATAGTGCTGACCCATTCATTGCTAAGGGTCTCTGTATTTTCTCAAAAAAAAAAAAAAAAAAAAAAAAAAAAAAAAAAAAAAAAAAAAAAAAACAATCCACAATATTAGAACTTTTTATTTTTATTGAAGATTTTATTATTACTGACATAATTAGCAAGAATTTTCAGCCTTCTAGTTATGATCTTAGTGAAACACTCCTAAACACTCCTTGCGGTTTCTGAGTGTGACACATTGCAACAACTTCGAAACGAAGAACACTTCTTATCAGTGTACGACAGTGCTAGAGAGTTTGGAAAAGGGCTGGGAACTTTGTGTAAATCTGCCGCTGAGATCAATCGTCCCCAACGAAATATGAAAACATCCTCTACCATGCATGATCTCATTATTTTTTAAACTGTCGGGTCATAGGAACGACAGGCCTTGAGTTGAATGTGCCTCTCAATACTCATTTTTCGAAAGAAATCAAAAAGAAAATGTTTTACCCTATAATATACTTAATGAACTCTGAGATAAGAAGACGATTCACTGATGAACCAAATAAAAACATTCTGAAAGCCCTTGAAGTGATGTCTCCCAAACTAATCGTCAGTAATCCCACGAAGATTTTGTCTCTTGTTCATCTAAAAGGTTTTTGTAAGCACTACAAACTTGAATTTTTTGAAGCTGAAATAGTTGTTGCTAAAAACTACGTGACAAATAAAAAGACATCTAAAAGTTGCATTTCTTTACTTTATATGCACACTCTCTTGCCGTCAAGTACGTTCCTCAAGCTCAAAAAAATTTCCCAGATAGCACTTATGCTATCAAGTAAAAGATCCTTCAGTGTGCTAAAAATACTTAAAATACACCTCAGGAATCCCATGAGACAGGAGCGGCTCGAATCTCAAGCTCTGCTGGCAATAGATAAAGAAGACAGCAAGGAATTGTGCCGGGACTACATTATTTATGTATTTATTTGCGACTTATTTTTACAGTGGCGAAGTTAAGGTGTAACCACCTTATCTTACACTTAACCACCGCAAAGGAAAAAAAAATAATCAAAGACAACAGAACATTACAGTTCATTGCGAAAAGAATAATGAAACAACAAAATAAAATATCAAATTACAACAAGCATGAATAATACCTTCTAGAACATTAATTATTCCCGATTAATATTAAATTGAGCCATAATAATACAAAATCGTGGTTGAAGTACAGAATATTAATATATGAACATTCAGATTCAACAGAAGAGTGGATGGAACTCACTCACCCTAGTTTCCAGCATTTCCTCTGAGTAAGTAGATTCGTGTGCACTTTATTATGATAACAGACCAATGTACATGACATTTGTGCTAAGGGAGCGCCATCTCGCTCATTATTTTGTCTAGTTAATAACTTAATATATGTAAAAGCACTAAATTACATTTCACGAAATTAGTTAATATAACGTAATTAGAATCATCTCATAGGAAAGATTTTTTTCCTTTAAGATCAGGTCATTATGCTCATTTGAATACACAAATAGTAGTTTTTTTAAAGGGTTGTGACACAGATGAACGACAAAATGCCAGCCAACTAACAACTGTAATTGTGGCTACGCTACTGCGTTCGCAGAAGTCCGCAAATTCGATTAAGATATTCTTACTACGTGGTCGTCACTAGGGTGTTGATGTACACTAGGTGGCTGCGATCGCAGACGTGGTTGGCCGCGAATTTCGGGCAAGTCTATATGTTGACTCTTTGCTTCTCGTCACCAAGGAAGGACGCTCGTTGGTCGCCGGTTGTAGGAGACGCGGCGGTGTGCGGTTGTTTCACATAAGATACACAGTGCGAGTTTCATTCATATAAAGCACGTAGAATATCTTGTGGGACTGACAGACTGAGTTCGGAGTTTCTAAAGTATAAAAGGAATAAAGTAATTCCAATCTTAGTAGCACCTATCATGAACAGGAACATTTGTCAGTTTTATAAAAATCTTTCCCTCCAAATAACAGAGGAAGGTTTCATAATTCGGTACAAATTAACCTTTACTGCCTACGTAAACGAAAGATTCAATTCATCACGCGTGCTGCTGTCTCTTGGCCGTAGGTAGACTAATATAGTACCGTGCTGCTATCTCTTGGCCGTAGATAGAGTAATACAG
Source organism: Medauroidea extradentata (assembly GCA_003012365.1). Lineage (NCBI taxonomy): Eukaryota > Metazoa > Arthropoda > Insecta > Phasmatodea > Phasmatidae > Medauroidea > Medauroidea extradentata. The sequence goes on from PNEQ01057341.1 coordinate 24,308, forward strand.
TACCGTGCTGCTATCTCTTGGGCGTAGAAAGACTAATACAGTAACGTGCTGCTATCTCTTGGCCGTAGATAGACTAATACAGTACCGTGCTGCTATCTCTTGGCAGTATATTAATACAGTACCGTGCTGGTATCTCTTGGGCGTAGATAGACTAATACGGTAACATGCTGCTATCTCTTGGCAGTAAATTAATACAGTACCGTGCTGGTATCTCTTGGGCGTAGATAGACTAATACAGTAACATGCTGCTATCTCTTGGCCATAGATAGACTAATACAGTAACATGCTGCTATTTCTTGGCCGTAGATAGACTAATACAGTACCATGCTACTGTCTCTTGGCCGTAGATAGACTAATAAAATACCGTGCTGCTATCTCTTGGTCGTAGATAGACTAATACAGTACTGTGCTGCTATCTCTTGGCCATAGATAGACTAATACAGTACCGTGCTGCTATCTCTTGGGCGTAGGTAGACTAATACAGTAACGTGCTGCTATCTCTTGGCCGTAGATAGACTAATACAGTACCGTGCTGCTATCTCTTGGCAGTAGATTAATACAGTACCGTGCTGGTATCTCTTGGGCGTAGAAAGACTAATACAGTAACATGCTGCTATCTCTTGGCAGTAAATTAATACAGTACCGTGCTGGTATCTCTTGGGCGTAGATAGACTAATACAGTAACATGCTTTTACCTCTTGGCCATAGATAGACTAATACAGTAACATGCTGCTATTTCTTGGCCGTAGATAGACTAATACAGTACCATGCTACGGTCTCTTGGCCGTAGATAGACTAATAAAATACCGTGCTGCTATCTCTTGGCCGTAGATAGACTAATACAGTACTGTGCTGCTATCTCTTGGCCATAGATAGACTAATACAGTACCGTGCTGCAGTCTCTTGGCCCTAGGTAGACTAATACAGTACCGTGCTACTGTCTCTTGGCCGTTGATAGACTAATACAGTACTGTGCTGCTTTCTCTTAGCCGTAGATAGACTAATATAGTACTGTGCTGCTATCTCTTGGTCGTAGGTAGACTAATACAGTACTGTGCTGCTATCTCTTGGCCATAGATAGACTAATACAGTACCGTGCTGCTGTCTCTTGGCCATAGATAGACTAATACAGTACCGTGCTGCTATCTCTTGAC
>PNEQ01057342.1:0-28398 GCA_003012365.1 Medauroidea extradentata
ATATATATATATATATATATATATATATATATATATATATATATATATATATATATATATATATATATATATATATATATATATATATATATATATATATATATATATATATCTATAGTCTCGGAACAAAATTGAAACACTTTGTGAAACTCGCTGGGTTTTGCGCCATGAAGCTGTTTTCGTCTTCAAAGAAATTTTAGTGCCCATAGTAACTTCACTTGAAGACATATAAAGCAAAATGATTGCAACGGAAGCTTCAAGAAAAGCTTCTACTTTTATTAATTCTATATGCAATTTTTTAGTTTCTCTGTGTGTTGCAGCCAAAATACTAGGACATAGCTATAACTTGTCAAAGTACCTATAAAGTAAATCTTTAGACTTTGTGAAAGCAATCAGCCAGGTGGAACGCGCTATGTAGGTTTTGACAAATGTAAAAGAAAATGCTGCGTCAAAATTTCACATCATTTGCGAGGAAGCAAAGTGAATTGGAGCATCATTCATTGTAGAAGAATCTGCACTCCGAGTTTGTGGAATCTAACGCAACTGACAAAATTTCATTTTAGAAACTGCAGATGAATACTACAAAAAAGCAATTTTCGTTCCGTATCTGGATAACCTATTAGCACTAAATGCCCATTTTATTTCACACATAGAAATAGTGATGTCCCAGAAATATTTACTGCCTGCTAAATCGATTGGACAGCTATTTTCATGCATAGAACTAGCAGTTTCTTTCTTAGGAGATGATTTGCCCGATTTTCGTGATGTGATTGAAACATATTGGGAGTAATGGAAGACAAAATGGATATCAGCTAATGACAGTGCAAGACCTGTTCTGCAATAGATGGTTTGCAGAGGCGCCATAATGATTTTGATTCAGGGGGGGTACAAACAGTTACGGATCCAGCAGTGTAAGAAAAAATAGGAGGGTTTACGTCTTAAAAAGAGTGTAAGTTATATGCATTCACCCTAAGCCAAAATCTGGGATTCCGGTTGTTATTCCCCGAGAAATTTTCTATTTTAGAGATTCAAAATTGAGCTTTTTAAGGAGTTTTCAGACAAAAATTACATTGCATACAGCATACGTAAGAAATGGTCACATTTTTTAAAAACATACTATACCTTAATAAGTGAATTGTACTAATAAAAATATTAAACTTTTAAGTTTTTGGGCTCTACATGCAGTTATATTTATGTTCGCTCTTGAAACACGTAAGTAATCGTTTATATGAGTTACAAGCCCTATTTCACAAAAGTTTGGAATATTGAACATTTTATCTGTTGACATTACAAAAAATTCATTAAAGGCAAAGCTATAACCACATTATAACAATTTAAAAATGGTTTGATACATTTTTGTATTATCTTATTTACTCACCCCAATAAGGCTACTCATATTCATTTGGCTTGGCTTTATTTTACAGGACGTATATATATCAACTCCTTGTGGATGTTGGCCAAAGCTAATCCATTGAGTTTGACCTGCCCCATTTGCAGGGGCGGATGAAGAAGTTGAAAAAAAAAGGAAAGGAGGGTTTACCGCATTCATAAACTTGACTATATTTATGCTTTAAATTACTTTGCACATTTCAGTAACAAGTTTCAAAATTTTATTTATTTAAAAAACAACATGTAGACAACAGCTCTTGATTTATTGTGGTCTATTCATTCTCATACAACCCACGTTTCAACACCTACTGCAGGAAAAAACGCATAAAAAGATACACTTTCTGAAAACTGCTCTCTATTACTTCTGAATACATTGGCGAATGTAGAAACTGAAGAAAAGTGGGGTTTGAATTTATAAACTTAATTTATATTTTACAAACGGTTATTCTCTAAAATAATTTGTTCCATATTTGCAGCAGCAAGTTTGAAGATATAATTGATTTGTAAACAACATATAAACAACAGCTCGATTTATTATAGTCTATTCAATCGCATAAAATACACATTATTATATCAACATACTAATGCAGAGAAAAACGGCATAAAAGTTTCAGTATCTGTAAATTGAAAACATCTGAATTCAAAACACATAAAATATCAAACACAAATAAGTTTCGGCTCTGGTTTTTCTTATTATTTAATTAATTTACTCTGCACTGTAGACGTTGAATTTTTATCTAGCGGTTTAAAGAAATGTAACAAATTTAGTTTATTTATCAGAAATCTTAATTTAAGTTACCAAGATATCTAACTAAATGTGCCAACATTAGCCAATTTAAGAGGCAAGGAAAGGCACAATGTCAGGCGGACGACTGGAATACTCAATTGTCAATAAAATCTGAACTACTCATCAAAATTGTATGATATTAATTTCCCGAGTATATATTTTGTTAGCGGACGTTTATTTGTTCATCACAATGTGGTAGTATGCTTTACTTTCGAGTGAAAAATTAAATACTATTTTTCAAAAAGTAAGGGCTTGAAACCAGAAAATCCACAAAAATGGACAACTGTCATTTTAATAATTTTAAATGCAATATCTAGGTTTTTACAATAACAGAATTTCAAAAATACACACGCTTTGGTTTTGAAATAATTTTACTAACCGAAAATCTCTGCGTGATAGGTTCTATCGCCTGTCTCTGCTCCTAGAATTCCAAAGCAGTGAAAATCTAACAACGTAATAATTCGTGTATTTATAAGCATACTTTACGTCGAAATACGCTCCAATTTTGATAACAGCTCTCTGAAGGCATTAAATTTTACCAACATTTCGTAATATGTAATGATTTCGTATGCCAATGTCCTTTAAATAGAAAATTTCACTGCAGTGTGATAGAAATCTGGCTTTTCGTTCAAAGTTACTGAATGAGCGCCTAACATGTTTATTTACAGAAAGAAGAAAGACTTCAGATGGCGATATTATCATAGTTTCAAGACGTAATGGTTATTATTCACGTGATTTTGGAGCCTCCGACAATAGCCAGAAACAGTTTTTAGACTACCTCAGCTAAAAACCTATTTCTCTGATAGAGACCAGCATTGGACTTTGCTACACATTCTTCAACAGTAAAATTATTTGGTCACCATATATGGTACCATATAAAAAATACTCGAATTACGAAAATATCACATATTCTAATCGAGGTCTCTGCAAGTAGGTAGAGGCGATACCATTTTTAACTCGCGAACCAGTGCCGCCCTTATCACTTTCCCACTTCTATGCTTCGACAAGGACAACATGCTTGAAGTAAGTGGGACCCTTGAGGGGTATAATTGTGGCAGTGGAGTTTGGGTAGTTGTTTACAGATGATGACTTTGGTGCTGATGCGATGAGATGGACATGATCATATATTGAGCAGCGACTAAGTGGTTTGGTGGGTGAAACAAACATATATGTTATGCAGTATAAGACGCACTGGTCAATCTTCTGTATTTTTAGATTTAACAAATAAATGGAATTTAAAAGTCAAACAAGAAGACTAATAGATACACATAAAAACACAAAAAAAATTCGAGTTCCCCCTCCCCTTTGCACTCTTGCACTAGCTAGACAGAAGTCAAGGAGGTACAATACAACCGCGTCCCCCTCGTTCCGGCGCCCCTGGTGGTTTTTATGAGACATTTATCCATTAAATGTTAAAAATACTGCAGCTATACTCATATTTCTGATAAAGCTGTGATTAGTAAGTTTGTGAACTATGGTAAAGTAAAATTTAATTTTGTGTTTTGACGTCCTGTGATTTTTTGACTCTTTTGGCCTAAATGTATATTGAAATAATGCAATTTTTAAATGCTTCTGTCAGTCATAATACTGTATAGGTGATTCGGAATAAAGTGAGCACTCAAAAAAGCCCTGATTAATTTTTATTTTCTGCCAGTTTATATCTTTCCGCTACATGTAAACATCAACATTGCCACGTGCTTTTATTTACATAAGCTTGTACAATGTTTACATTTACGTTACACTGCTCCGATAAATTTTAGCTACAATATGTACTCATTAAATGCATGTGTGTTGAATATATGCTATACTCAGTAGTAATCTTAGTTATAAATACCTGCGAATAAACATCTTATAACACTGGTTTCTCTGCGTCTACTCTAATGGCGCTATTACCGTTACGAATCTTGTAAATGCATGCACAGTATATTCGAACTTTTAAATTAAAACCGCCACTAAAAACACGACACACGCAACTCAAGAATTCAAGTTCCGTTCAGCATACTGCAATGAAAGACGACGACGCACGTAAAGAGAAACAATAAATAACGTATTTTCTTAACGTTTGAAACAGGGGGAAAAAATACTTTTTCTATTTCCAGATACTCAGGCTGGCGATCATAAAACATAACAACTTACATTACTAATGACTTCACATAATTTATCAATGATATTCATGAACAGTCACTTATAATACTTTTATATGTGTTAATCAGAAACCCATATTCATTACATAACGGACAAACAAACTGAATGACACAATTCGCCTCCAAGCGGCGAAAACCTAACTCTGATGCCATCTGTCGGTGAAATTTCAAACTACCTCTGTGGCGTGAAGCACTAGCGGCATGTGCCAACGATAATCGACTCGGTTGCGTCGCATTGTGCTGCCGCTAATTAATTAAAACTATACAGTCAGTAGGTATGTCAGTAAGAACTTAAATAAATATTTTAAAGTATATTAAATACAGAGAGGTTGTTTGCAATTGATGTTGTTTCACTAATGCTGTATTCAAATAAGAAAATTCACGGGACTACATGCAGTTATTCGCTACCAACCATACAAACAATAATGTAACTGTTGTTAATGTTGGCTTATATGCAGTAATGGCTAGTGATTTTTTTCAAAGGTTAAATCTTTAGTGCTCACTTTATTCCGAATGGCCTATATAATAGTTATTTGAGTCAAAAATTAATTTTATATATCATTTAAAAATTTAATAGTTATTTTCGTCTTATGACTGAGAAATATCAATTACATAGGCCTCTGCCTATTGTAGAAATTGTAGGTCAATGTTTGGACTTGACTTATAACATTTCTCATAAAATATGTTGTTTCAAAAATTATTATACTGTGTTACCTGCTTAGTGTAATAAAACATGGTGGCGAAAAGCTACACTAATGCCAAATTTACTGAGTTAAGAAGTAACATAATTAAATGATCTTATGATGCAATTTACGTGACTATGGTGTTAACCTGTTGCAAATGTGTGTATACGTAGGCAAGTTGCCATAAATAGTTTATACACTTCTTTCTTTTACTATTGTTTCTCTGTGCCCTGTGAACAATATAGCCTACTACTAGTGACAAAACTAATACTCGTCATTCTCACCCCCTCCCCCGTCACCCCTTCGGAAAAGATTTCTTGATACGCCTCTGTTTCAAAACATACTTGAAGCACACTCATGTTGTAGATATTTAAATCTCTGTCGCCAGGAACATTATGCTGCTCTGCGGGCTTATTATGTCCGCGGTGTAAACAATTTGTGCTTTACGTGACGAACTGAATTGTAAACAAAAAAAGTGGTGTGATTTCTACTAACTTTCTATAGTGTCTCTACCTTTACGAATAGCTAGTTATAAAATATTTAATTCAAACTGATACGAAACATTCTACATTTATTATTCTTTAAATAAATTGTTAATTTTGTTCAGTCGCTTACTTTTTATTCTCATCGTATTCCAATACTAAGTTATATTGAACTGTGTAACACCCTATTGCTGCTGAACAAAATATTTATTTATTTTGTTCATATTGCTACAAAAGCGTTTTTCAAATATAAATTAATTTTGCTTATGACTAGCTGGTGAGACGCAGACATATCGCAAAGTTTGTTGAATTGTGTGAAGTGCACTTTATGAGACGTAAAGAGGATATTCTACGACAAAATGGCGTATATTAGACTAAATTTTCAGACACTTTGTACACTCAAGCAGGTGTAGATAAATTATTACACTATTCCTACGCATAATACTATAACAAATAGATGAAATGAAGAAGAAAAATGTCAAATTTTTATTTTAAAGCAATTTGTGCTACGAAAGTTGTAACTTACCGCACGACACCCTCGTCATATGCAGTTATAAAGTTACAATTTTACCCTACAATAGCAGTATTAAATAACATAAATAGGATCACGTCAGTGATTGTCAGCAATGACAGAACAGTATCAGTATTCAACAAATATTTTGTCTGTGTTATTTCAGTGGTTTGGAACAATTAGACATTTTAAACCTGAAAATAAAACAAAACGCAAACTTGAATACAAATTTGATCTGCAGATGTAGTTTTGCAATCCGTTTAAATGCTTACTTACATACAATACAATTTCAGAGAATCGTCAGAAAATTTTTGTTTCGGAAAAAAAAAGATCAGGCGTATTTTAGTGTGTATTATTTTCCCATTAATTTTAATGGTTGCACAATAAAGTAGGGAAATATATTGTGATGTAACATCACAACGAGTGATCTTTTTAGAGTACTTATATTTTGAATTTGATTACGTAAATGTTACTGGTATTTTGTCTTCCTAAATTCCAGAGAATTAAGCGGTTTCAGTATTCCTAGCCTCGCACAGGCCGCTACACAGGAGTGCGCGTAAACACGTAACAATGTCTTATAGGTCTCGTCAGCAGAATAGAAACAGTAGTTGACGTTACTGAGATTACTGAATTAGTAAAATCAGCAGTATCAAAATACAGAAGTTTAACCTAGAATTAAGCTTACGAAACTACATAAGCTAACCGCCAATAAATACAATTCAATGTATGTTTAGTAAGGCCGTTAAACAACCAGGTAAATGTAATTACAATAAAAATTTTAATTACCTAGATTGGTGGTAACGAAATCGATGGCGACTAAGACTTTCGAGAAATACATCTGTGAAGGATATGTAGCGCGTGTATCCTGCAGTGAATTATAATTTTTGGCCATTTTCTTTTTATGTTTGAAGTTACATTGACTGTGTTTTGCTTTATGCAAATTTATTCAGTCTTTGTTATTTAAATTGCTGTAATAAAGTTCAACCATGACGTAATTTTTTACCTCCAAAGTTCAATTATGCAAAAATTACAAAATATGGAGAGTTATCATAAACAATATCTGGGTGGGAATGTGTGACAAACTCCGCCATTTGTGATGACATTGTCATACAATAAGATTTAAACATCATTTGAATTGGTTTAGTGCAGTAATACAGTCATTATTATTTTGTACGTGTTTTCATTTGAATGGTCTCAAAGAATAAAAGAAAACTTGCGGAAACATAAATGTTCGTTGATTTTATTCAAAGAAACTGCATTTAACCAAAGAAGCACTACCATTTGTAGTCTCAAAGTTTACGTTGAAGCATTTTACTGATACAACAAGCAAAAACCCTGAAAACTCAATCTGAAGCACGATTCAACGCAAAGTTGTTTTTAGGAGAAATCTAACGTTCTAGTGCATTACGGGTCTATACATGAAATCAATTTACTATCACCGGAAAAGTATTTTAAAAAGGATACTTTGAAAATAGAATGCTTTGATGTTATAATTATTCCCTGAGCAATTAAGTCAGATATTAGGAGAAATTTCCAGAAGCAATAACTTAAGACATCTATATTCAACAAACAATATATTTTTAAAATAATACTTCTATTTGTATCGAAAGTGTGGGGTTTGTTCTTGAGCTGTTACTCCACCGAGGCGGCAAAGGCTGCCTGGAGGGAGGACGGTGTAGTTGTAAAGTGATAATGTTGTGGTTGGGTCCTCGACCACTAATAGTTGGGGGAGGGGAGGGACGGTAAAGAAAGGTTCTCAGCAGGGTGGTGTGTTAGGGCAACAACCCCGGCCGGGCAGTCAACATTCATTGCTCTTCTTCCCCTCGCAAGTTTTTGTGGTTCCTTGTGAGTGATATAATTTGGTCAGCACTTAACAGGGTGACATGAGGTGAGTGTGGAGCAGCATCGAAATGAAAATGTTTTAGTGGGGAGGGGAGGACTCTTCCGAGAAAACTTTCCGACCAGTGGCATCGTCCGGCGTGATTCCCATATGCGAAAATCTGGAGACCGACCCCGTCGGTAATCAAACCCGGATGACCTTTGTAGGAGAGAATGATCTAACTATTCAGCCATCGTGGCCCTTGGCTCCTTGTATAACATTACTTGGTTTTGAGGGTTTTCTTTGCTTTGAATATTGACTTTCTGTCATTCGTTTATTCAGTTAAGTTAATTCATTATTATGTTGTAATGAATTATTAAATAGTTTAATTTTTTTAAGTTACATTAACAAGCTGTCAAAAAAGTAAACTCGTTGGTGGAATAGACTATATCAGTACCACATACAATTTCTGAGCTAGTAGATTGTGCAATGTCCACGAGGGACTCTTTCTTGCACCGGTGATTCCATTATGGGGGTGGGGGGTCAGTATCCGCCATTTTGTAATACTGGTGCTCTAACTTTTAAATTAGCTTTTTATTTTTCACAAGTTTTAGGCATCGACAAGGCACATGACATAGCTTCGCCCATTATATACAGTTGGAATTGCTTGACTGCCAGTGCTTATATTACTTTTGTAACTATCCACAGAAAAAGTTTATTTTCTTCTTCCAGTAGGTTACTAGTCAAAAATTAAGAAATGTAGTGGAGATGTAACAACTTAATAAAGATTAAGAAAGTAATTTCTGTGCCTTATCAGGCGGATAATTTACATAAATCTCTATATGGAACTTACATAGAAAATTAAGAATTCTAAGGGGGCGGGTGCCAATCGCTCTCAACACACAGGTGGGAACAGACTGTTAAGGCCATGGTTTTTAATTTATTTCAAATAAATGCAAATAACTGAAATATTTTTTAACCAAAGGTTGTGAAAAAATTTTAATCTGTGTACAGTTACACAATACATAATTTTGCCAGAGCGTATTTTAGAATAATGTACAGTTTGCTAGGAAAGAATTTTTTTGCTTCATTTTGGCTTATTTTGACAACAAAATATGTGATACTTCAGGGGCAAAAAAACTAAAAATCTGTTCCGTATACTGCAACAGAAAAATTCTGATACAAACAATGTTATATAAGTCTTGATACTGTAAGAATGAATTTTTTATATGTGTATTAATTTGCATTAAAAAATATTTTGAAACTACTGCAAAACTAAAGAACGAGGCCTCAATAGTAATGCATAAGGAGAACAAATACATCAGCGTTTCAGCGTTATCTAATACAATTGATATTTCTTTAGGGACCTCTTTTGAATCTGGTATCATTGTGTCGGCTTCTTCATCTATCAAGTACTGATACTCCATATTATGGATGACACTGGCAACTGATATTTGAGAAGATATGTTGTCGAAACTAGTGATGAAAATTTATTTATTTCATGCTTGTGGGCTGTTTTGCTACTACCGAGATCTTCACAAATGGGTCTTATCAACTGATTTTTGTTTTCCGTAACTGTCAATACAACTTTAGATGGTGAGGGAAAGTGGTGGATGTACTGTGAGTTTAAACGTTCGACTGGCAGATAAAGATACTGTACCTCTGGGTGTGGATTTTGTACAGTAGTCACAGTACCGATACCGACACAGCTTAATTACACTTCACTGCTCTCCAGATCGCATTTAAGTATGTGCTGGAGATAGGAGATAAGTTTCGTGACTGTCCTTTGGTTTGGATAGACAACAGTAAAAGAAGCCATACCGTCACTTATTAATTATATCCTGTGTAGGTATCGTTCTAGCAGACACACTTGCATTATATTTATATGCACCTATTTTGCTGTAGATCTTCGCGTTTCTGCTTCCTTAGTAAACACTTATGTCGGGAAAAGTGAAAATTCATTATCAAGTGCTCTGATGATATTTAAACTACACTGTAAAATGTATTTGTCAGTTTAGCACTGGGATACAATGGAGCATGGTAAGTGTGCCGTACTGGGTATGGCTTGAAAACTTCCAAAACTATTTGGCAAGTTTTTACAGTGTATGAAAACTGACCTGGATCCCAATATTTGTGAATACACTTTATTATGGTTGAGTGTTCACGTTGCATTTTATATGCTCATTTTTGTGATGATCATGTGGAAATATTCAGGCCAAATTTTTCCGAATTTATCAAAATATTCTAAGTAGTTGTCTACAGCCACCTCTGTTTGGGCAACTTTTCTACTTACTAAGCATTTTGGGTGGAATTAAGAGGGTCAACGTTCTGTTCTAGATTCTGTCAAATTCTTTCTCAAAGAGCTTTATCACTCAAAGTTTTAAAATATACTCTTGCTTTGTGTGACGCCTAAATGATGTCCTTAGTAACTTCATACATATTCATTTTCTAAATAACATGACATATAACTAGAAGCCCAGATTCTCAGTGTTTTGGTTTTCTGAAAATCCCAATGATATTGGCTTAACTATGACCATATAGGTCATTCGGAATAAAGTGAGCACTAAAGATTTTACCTTTGAAAAAATCACTAGCCATTATTGCATATAAGTCAACATTAACAACAGTTACATTATTGTTGGTATGGTTGGTAGCGAATAATTGCACGTAGTTCCGTGTATTTTCTTATTTGAATACAGCATTAGTGAAACAACATTAAATGCAAACGGCGTCACTGTATTTAATATACTTTAAAATATTTGTTTAAGTTCTTAAGGACATGCCTACTGAATGTATAATTTAATTTAATTAGCGCCAGCACAAAGCGACGCAACCGAGTTGATTATTATTGGCACATGCCGCTAACGCTTCGCGCCACACAAGTAGTTTAAAATTTCACCAATAGATGATATCAGAATTAGATTTTCACCGCTTAGCTTTGAAGCAAATTGTGTCATTCAGTTTGTTTGTCCGTTGTGTATTGAATATGGGTTTCTGATAAACACATTCAAAAGTATTAGAAGTGACTGTTTATGAATATCATTGCTAAATTATGTGAAGTCATTAGTAATGTAAGTTGTTACATTTTATGATCGCCAGCCTGTGTATCTGGAAACAGAAACAGCATTTTTTCCCATTTCACACATTAAGAAAATACGTTATATATTGTTTCACTATACGTGCGTCATCGTCGTTCATTGCAATATGCTGAACGGAACTTGAATTCTTGAGTTGCGCGTGTCGTGTGTTTTTAGTGGCGGTTTTAATTTGAAAATTTGAATATATTGTGCATGCATTTACGAGATTCGTAACGGTAATAGCGCCGTTAGAGTAGACGCAGAGAAACCAGTGTTATACTATAATATAATATAAATATATATAATATAAAATATAATACTTGCAGGTATTTATAACTAAGATTACTACAGAGTATAACATATATTCGACACCCGTGTATTTAATGAGTACATATTGTAGCTCAAATTTATCGGAGCAGTGTAACGTAAATGTAAATATTGTTCAAGCCTATATGAATAAAAGCACGTGACAATGTTGATGTTTACATGCAGCGAAAGATATAAACTGGCAGAAAATAGAAATTAATCAGGGCTTTTTTGAGTGTTCACTTTATTCCGAATCACCTATACTTCATTAATGTAGTCCTGGTGTTCGTGTTACTTCAAGTACTATCACATACACTTGGGTAGTGTATCATTATGTACTGACTTTCATAATGATACACTTGGGTAGTGTATCATTATATGCTGACTTTCATAATGTATTTTAAAAAATAACAATAATCCGGATTAACGGCGAGATTGAACCAATGTATATTACAAGATTTCAGTTTAGGTCTACTCACTACTCTATGCTCAATTACTTAGGCCACTGTGCCTATCATTTACTCCTTCGTGAAAAAGTAATTTCATGTAACTCGTTGCTGTTTCAGTGATAAATACATTTATACGAATTTCTGTGACCAAAGAAGGCATGCGGTCGACTGTGCTATGCTTGAAAGTTTTTAACATTTAACTTTGTGTGAGTTGTCCAGATAAAATTGCTTAGTTCGAATGTAAAACGGCGAAATCGACAGACTACGTTTCTTTAAGAGAAGTAGTGATTGTTTTATAATTATAGCTTGTCATTCCTATTCTTACATAAATTAACAATGTTAAAGACTGTTATGGGAATGCTTCTACTGTACGCCTACTAATTCAGTTTCGACTATTAAAGGTTACTGAAGCTCAACGATAATATCCACCATTGAATCTTTTAACGCGTTCTGCAGACGGCGTGTAGTTAGCGACAGATATTGTAATATGTTTGCATCGCGTCGATGGTTTACAGACGCAGAAAGAGGAAGTTGAAGAATTTTCTATGAAAAGTCTTGACTTACATCTGTGGGCGAACCTGCATTACCTGACGGTTATAATGCACCTGAGAGAACACAGACGACTTTTTATGTAAGAATTATGTAAGATGAATTGAGTCCTTCACAAGGTTACAAAAGCATATCCGTCGGTACCACACGATTTAATTTATCGTATTACTTGTTTTCATTAGAGAGTTAAATGCACATAAATAGCCATCTTAATCTTGGAACATATTAGTTTTATTAACAAACATTCAATTTCAAATTTATTAAATAAATATGTTATTTATGTAGCGAGTTTTGATAGGTGAATATTAAAATGAAATTACATTGGATAAACGTTTTAAATTAAAGAAAAAATTTGGTCTAACGATAGATAAATATAAGATTTCGTTTAAGACGTCAGTGCCCAGCTATTCCAAAATCATAAATTATTGACGGTCTATATTTCAAGTCTAATTACTTGTCAGCATAATAGTTATGTTGTGAATAGTTCAGTCAACTATAATAATTGTTTTTTAATTGTGGATATGTTTAAGAAGTGTAAAAATGTCCCGTTTAAAAATATGTGAATAATTCATTCAATATGTTTACCTCTTGAAGTTACTCAATTCTGATACATGAGGTAAAAATAGCCTAAAAATTTTAGCAATACAACTTTGATACACATTTTTAAAGGTTAGATTAATATACAACAACTTATTGATAGGAAGATTCGTGTTCGATTTAAGTGCATAGTGGACAACAGAAAACTGTGAGATTAGCGAACTTGTTTCAGAATATAATTTGAAATATTTGTCCTCCTTAAATGAAATGGTAAATATTTACGTTTATTTGCAGTACAAGTTCTTTTTAACTATCTCAAACAATGTTTGTAATATTGTCGTTATTTATTATTAGACTTCTTAAAGGCAGGTAAAAATCAACATAAAAATTGTATCAGGTATTAAATGCAAAATATTATAAAAAATTTACAATATGGTACGTTAGGTTAGAAAATATCAGTTAGGAGTTAAAAGTTTTACATAATTCGGCCAAGGCAGATCACCTGGGAATAAAGTTCATTTGGAATACACCCACTTTTCGTGCAAGTCGCAGCATAACTTCAAATCACTTAAGTATATGTGCCAGTCATAAGTAATGAAATAGTTAAATACACACATTTGTTGCAATTTATTGTTTATCTGGTTTTAGATGAAGGTTTTTTTGTTAATACCAAATGTAATAATAAAGGACGATCACACAGGATGTTATAAAATGTAATACTCATACTCTAGATAGTGTTTATTTGGACCAAATTGCTATTCAAATTCCCAAGAAAGTCTTTACATAAAATTTGAATGAAACCGAAGTGTGTGACATTACAACACCTAGAAGACAATCTAGTGCACATACACATGTAGGTTAAGTTGCATAGCAATATGGCCAAAGCAATTTTTTTGTGTACGCCGAACTAGCTCTTTCAGCAAAACTGATATTTTATTGCAAACTGTTCATTTTCAGGCAATGTGACGTTTAGCGCATGATTATTGTGCAAGTAGAAATTCTGCAATATAAAGTATTTCCTTGTATGAGAAAATTGAAATGGCATTCTTTTATAATCAAATTTAATAATCACATTTTATCTTTAATTTTGGATTTACTTTCTCACTGTTATTTAACCCTCTAGCAGAACGATTTTATTCTAATACTTGTATACATTTACGATACAATATACAACTAATGAGTTTTTCCTTGTAGTACGTCACCTTTTATAGCATTTGGCTAAATTTTTTTACTTTATTTAGACACAATAATTGTTATTGTTAACAATTTTCAACTACCCAAGGAAAAATTACTGAATCTAATTAACGCCTACGAGATGAAAACTGTGTGTTTTAAATGGGATATTTGAACAACGGCAATATGTTATAAAACATCTACTGCTTAATACGATGATTTTCTATTAATTTTTAATCATTGATTTCATAAGAAAATATTTCAATGCAGCTAAAAATACTCTTAAACTGCAAACGTTTGTCTTCAACTCATACCTTATTTTCACAAAGAAAATCACAATATTGTGTGAAGGACAATGTTTTGGCTCCACACTTAACTGGAGTTCCGGACAGGTGAAACATTCTTTTTCGAACATACACAAACATTTAAAACTAAATGGCGCGAATTAGGGCTAGTGACTTTAGGGCTACTGACTTTAGGGCTACTGACTTTAGGGCTACTGACTTTAGGGCTACTGACTTTAGGGCTACTGACTTTAGGGCTACTGACTTTAGGGCTACTGACTTTAGGGCTACTGACTTTAGGGCTACTGACTTTAGG
Source organism: Medauroidea extradentata (assembly GCA_003012365.1). NCBI lineage: Eukaryota > Metazoa > Arthropoda > Insecta > Phasmatodea > Phasmatidae > Medauroidea > Medauroidea extradentata. Next base: position 14,507 of record PNEQ01057342.1, read on the forward strand.
GCTACTGACTTAAGGGCTAGTGATTTTAGGGCTACTGACGTGCGCCCTGGTACTCCACAGTTGCCATTCCATTTAATAATGATGGTTTTATTTGCCAGTTCATGATACACTTTTGCAACAGCTTCGGACAATTCATAAATTACTGTCGTTTTGAGAAAAGATGCCAGTATTACCCCAACAGCTGATAATCTTTTCCATTTTGTCTGATAGTTTCCATGCTTCATCCTTAAAAGCCATTGGTCATATGTTTACAGTGCCTTCTTCTCATGTTGAATATCCTTGATACCTGCATGTTTGACCATGTATTTAGGAGCTTCTGATTTGGTTATATGTAAAAATTGTTTACTGTTATTATTATCACTATAATACTGTTTCAGTTAATGGAACAGAATAGTATAAACAGCTGAAAAAATTTTATGATAAAACCTGCTGCAACTTTTTTTAACACATATTATTTAAAAATTAGACTTTGATGATATAACTTTAAAATGAGATAAATCATGCATGTTCTTTTTGTGTAATGAAATAAAAATATGTATTTAAATTATTTTTAATATGTGATATTTTTATGAGCATAATTTTTTCATTAATTTTATTTTTAAAAAAAACCTTGAGTGCATCAAAAACCAGTAGTGTTTTGTATCATATTCCTCCAGCATCAAAAGTTGTGTAGCAATGAATTGACTATATTTAGCCTAATTTATATTTTAAAACAATATTCCCTATACTAAAGCAGAAAACCTTCAAACAATTATATATGTTTCTTCTTCTAGTTTGTCTTTTTTATTTTGTTTGTTTGCAGTAAAACTTTCATAAAATTAGTAGCTTTTAGGTGGATATGTGTTCAGATGTTGAAATTTTATGTCTTGCTTTGGTGCTCTCTGCAGCATCCCTACCCTACTGAAGACGAGAAACGCCAGATTGCAGCCCAGACCAATCTAACATTGTTGCAAGTTAATAACTGGTTTATTAATGCCAGGCGCCGTATTTTGCAACCCATGTTAGATGCATCCAATCCGGGTCCTGAGCAGCCTGGGAATAACCTACACAGCAAAAACAGCAGTGGAAAGAAAAGTAAGAATTCAGGAACAGGGAGTAGTAAACAAGCAGCTCAGCGATTCTGGCCTGAGAACATTGCATCGCTGCAACCCCAACTCAGTTTGTCAGAGTCAAATGGAACACACGGTACACACACAGGTAAGTTAAACTGTTTGTTTTCATTTGTATCCTAAACCAAATGTAAAACAACTATTAGCAGAGTGTCTTAATTTGCAATGTATTCAGTAACTTTTTAACTTTCCTACTTTTTATCATTTACACTTAGTTGCAGTTTTGATTTTGTTAATTTGTTTAGTTACTGAAGAATTATTTCTTTATTTTTTTCTGCTGCAGTGCAACTATTCTAAATTCTTAGTACAATAGTTAGCAACATTATGCTAAGGCTTTTTATAAAAAATACAGTAGAACCCCGATATAACGAAATGCCACGGGACCCAAAAATGTTTGCACTAAATTAATGTTTCGTTAAATCAGACTTCATCGGAATTCAAGGTAATTTTGAAAACGTCTATTGGCTGAAAACAATAAACACATTTGCAGTCAACAGGTAAGCTACAGCCGTGAAAGGAAAAAAAAAAATTGGCGAAAAAATCTTCTAGGGGAATGCTTGGCGAACGTGCACGTGGTGAATTAGGCCGGCCTTGTGTGCCATCAACACATTAGAATTGATAACTACTGCAGAGCAATAAGTTTTTCCATCTCTCTACCACCCACTACACCAACAAAATTTAAGAAACTCCCATTAAAAATAGTGGAAAAAAAATTGCAGTGAAAACTGAATTAAAAGTTTGCGAGAGAACCGTAAAATTATAATTAAATTTGCAAGGCGTAGGCCATTGTAGCTTGTAGGCAGCCGAGCTTGGTAAAACAAACTTGTTGGTCTGCTCGATAAAAATACTTTGCACTCCAGCGTTTTTTTAGCAATGGAGAAACACATTATTTGCGTTTACAGTAGTAAATTCGTTGTAAAGAGTCTGCATAAATAATATGTATTTTTGTTTACAAATTCACTGGTTTTATCACGGGATGCGAGAGTAAATACAGTAATCACGCTGGACACCACTGCTTTATATCGGTAATAGAATTAATCCATAGAGCACGCTTCACTGCAGCACATTCTAATGGAAACGTGAGCACTATCTGTGAAATAGTTCCTGCACTGTTCACTGCTGCTCTGTGGAGACTGAGTACATCTATGCTTGTTCACTCGACAGCCACTAGGATGAGGATCTGGTGCACGCTTGTTAAGCAACACAGGTTCGGGTCGCTTGCTTGGCCACACTCGCACGTACTTATCTCAAAATCACTCCTGCAGCCATAGTTTTCAATGAATTTTAACAATTTTTTTTTTTTTGTTTCTCGATGAATGGGTTAAGCTTTTCTGTGGAGAAATAAGTATATACTGGGGCCAGGGCTAGTATTTTTAATAGACTTACATTACAATTAATATTTCATTTTATCAAAGTCAGTCAGTTGTTTAATACATTTTTTTGTTATTTTTAGAAGGTTCCTAAAAATCCTTTCGTTAAATCGCTTTTTTTCGTTATTCCCGAGTTCGTTAAATCGGGGCTCTACTGTAGTTACTGTAAATTATCTTCTAATGTTTACAGGAAAACAAACTACTAAGGCTTTCATTCTTTGATATAAATAAACAGCTAATCTCTGCAGCTGTGGAAGTGAAGTTTAAAATAATATTTTTAGATAATATTTTTGCTTACGAACCTATTTTAGCAAGTTTGTTTCCCTGCTGTCAAAAATTTATTGCGGTTAACTATGCAGAATCAGTTAAACCTTGTTAATCTGTAATAGTCAAGAATGACCCTATATTGTAAAACTACATTTCGCAGACTAATTAACTATTTAAAATGTGTGTATTAATGTATCCTCTGCACAGTCATGTGATAATAGCTGCAGTAAGTAAACATACAGTCATGGTAAATGGACATCACAGTTTCCAGTTCACATTAGATATTTACTATGATGGGCATGACACGAGTCAACAATTTCCATATTTGTACGTACGTCTCATCTCGTCCTGTTCAATGAGTTCTGCAGTGAGTTTCACATCATGAGAAGTTATCAGTTTGTTGACATCTGTTGCGTCAAACTCCTCAAATAAAGGTTTTTTTTTTAACTACTTTCTCTGCTACTTCTTCCAACTGTTTCTCAACAGGCTGAAAACCATGGAATTCTTCTCTAAAGGAAGGACATAACTTCTACTAAACACCACTAAGACAAGATTCATTATTGGTGTTTGATTCCACACTCTCGCTTCTGTAGAAGTTAATGCATCTGTCAACAGTTTCTGGACGTCATTTCTACTTTTCAAAGTGATTCTCACTGTAGATTCATTTCGTCCGAAGGCACTGCGGATTACAGTGTTCCCTTGATGGTTTTTAGACTGCTGTATAACTTCTAATTTAGTTTCTCGATGAAATTGTCTTCCTTTTTGCTACTACTTTATCAGTCAACATTTCTTTTGCATTTTTCATGTTCACAACAAATAAACGTCAACTATCAGTAACACAGTAAACGTTAACTATGACAAATTATTAAAAAAATAACTGTAGCTTATTACGCGAGATGTTTGCCCATGGCTCAAAAAAACTATCATGTGAGCGTTTCATGTACACACATGCTCAGCAATTACTGTCTCGAAAAAATAACAGGACAGGAAGTCCGATAGGCCGGCCTGCCTTACCGTCAGCTGAGCGGCATTCACACGTGAGCGAGCGACTGCAAGCTTACAGCAATGGATTTAAGCATCATTTTCTGCTCGTGTTATGAGAGTTTTGTGTCATGCTATTTAAATCTTTTATATAATTTTTTTTCTCGCGTTGTGTGGATTCATGGTATGTGAATACGTGCTATGCGAGTCCGAGGTGTACTTAATATTCCTAACACCTACCATTCCTATGCTATGTAAACAATAATGATCTGTCTTTCACACAAAGAGCAGACCTTAATTTATATTGGTCATTCAACTCTTAAGACTGTCTTGTTCCAGAACTTTATTTACTACAATAATAGTCTTTCCTGCAACTGTAACCTGCTCGTCCATTCCACACACGTTTGTATATTTATCAATTATATAGCTAAATAGCTTAGTGGAGTAAATTTGGTGGTGCCAGTCACCAAACAAAGTTGTATAGCCTGTACCGGTGGTAGTGGGCTAGGAAGGAGATCTGCTGTGATCCAAGTGGTCGACGAAGAGTCAGTAAAGGCACCAGCAATGGGTGCATGTTACAGTCTTATTTATTCTTGTTCCTACAATGCTGAATACTTGACGATTCCTTGTTTGGATTTTAGGCTGTTATTCCCTCAATGTTTAGATTAATATTTTAACTCGGTTCTTGGTAACCTAAATTCAGTGCACCTTGCACATTAGTGTGTTTCGCTCAGCAACCAGATCCAAATTCAATTATAGTAAGTTATTAAATATTTTGTTACTTACAGTGGAATTCTACATAATTAAGGTACTTGTAAGTTTTCACCGTTGTGCAATTTTATTATATTAATCCTTTTTTAGAATAGTACCTATGTTACTAGTCGGATCCTGACGCACGAGTCCGCTGGCAGAAGTGCAGTAGGGGCCAGGAAGTGTAGAATGTGAATAAAGGGTGAGAAATAATGCAATTAAGATGGCATGCTGCCACCTGTTTCTGTTTTCTTCACAGCTGCACAAATTTCAGGATTCACAGCTAAGCCTAGGCTGGCCAGGACCCATTCATTTATGTCATGTCAGACTGAATGTTACAAGGGTTGTGTTTATGTGTTTACAGGTTACATTCAAGCAAAATAATAAATAGTCAGTCACAGGGCAGCAACCTAACTAGCATTCACGATATCTGTGTTTTTTGAGTAGTTTTTTTTTATAAATGTACTTCGTAATTATTGTTCTTGTTCTCATGTAATTTCCATGCAAGGCCTAGGCTGAGCACATGTAAACTTTAGTTATTTCATTACAATTTTAAACTAGCAATTTGGATTTGTAGAAAAGTGTTACTAGCACTACCCACTGGCACAACATGTGGCCAGCAAGAGCATTGCTGTTCGGACTTAAATGTGTGTCGGCAACATTCCAAAGTATGATGGCAAGGGCGCTCAGAGGCCTAATAAGTGACTTTGTGACAGCATACCTGGACTGCAATCATCCTGTTGGACGAGCACATATGATACCTCGTCCGCGTACTGGAGGAAACTGGTAACACACCTACCTGTATCACTGGCAAAGTGTAGGATAGGGACGTGTTGTGTCAAATTTCTAGGTCATGTAGTGCACAATAAAAGCAATTATGCACACCTATAACATCTCGCGAAGATTGCGAATTGGGAACTGCCACGCAAGCATGAGCAACTACAGAAATTCGTGGGCTTGGCAAATTGGATGTGGAAATATGTGCCCCACTTAGCTGAAAGATAACATTGAGGGCTGCTGGGGCAAGATGTTGCGATGGGCACTGATGTTGCAGTTTGTCGCCTGGATATCAGGTTACTGGTGTAAGATTGCTGAGTGTAGAGCAATGTATGTCTCTAGAATGTTTTAAGAGAGAGTAGGAGACTTGAGGTTATCCCTTCTAGAGTTAACTGTAATAGAGTTAGTCTTGACCCAGTGAATGACTACTGAGTGACCCAACAAGGAAGAGCTGTAGTAACGATAGCCCAGTGACTGCATCTTCACATAAATAATAAAGGGAAGACAGATGTCACTTGCCTTACATTAAATATAAAATTATGTTGGTGTACAAGTGGTTTTTGGAAAGGAGAAATGTGAAGAAAATTTTATTCCATGGGTTGCGTATATTCAAGACAGAACAACATATATTACTTTGGATATATGTTGAACACACTTTTGGGGTCATTCCATGAGATTTTAACCAAATAAAAAATATTTGGTTGCTCACTTTATTCAAAAATTCTGAAAATTTTTTCACCATTGATACATGTTTTGAGAAATCAAAACCAATTTTATAAAAAATTATTTCCTTTAATTTTACCCTAGGAAGCAGTTTAATGATGGCTGTGTTTGCAAATTCAAATATTTGGACAAGATTCTGGAATTCCCTTCATTTTAATCTTAACAACTTTTTTAAAGATACATATTACTCAGCTCAAAATGCACTTAATTTTTACTATAAACATTATCTGCTGTAATAAGTAATAAATAAATTTTTCTCTGTTATGTTTCAAAATTTTAACAATATATTTGACATTCTTCCTAACTTAAAGCCTAACATTTTCCACAAAGGGCACAACACAGTGCAATAATTTTTGGTCTGTGTATACTTTAGCACAGATATTATGTAGTAAATATTCGAAAAGTGGGGTGTTTTGACCCCTTTCATATTTACAGGCGGTCGAAGATGGAACATTTTTAAAATTTAGCAATATTCAGTGGTTTTTTACCCATGTAGAAAGCATTATAAAAATCTCAAATTTGCACAGATTGTAGTTCTATTGAGGTACTCCGACATATATAATGTTGGTGAGGGTTAGCAAAATAAAAGATAAAAAACATTCCTGAATTTAGCAGAAAATCACTATTTTCTGCTACAATGAATGGTTTTATTTAAAAAAAATTATCTTGAGTAAAATAGTTATGTAAGAATCCTTTCATGCTTGCTTACTTCACATATTTACTAGTAATTATAAAAGTAAATTTAATTTTGGCTCATAAAAATTTTCAAACTCTTGTTTAATTTCCAGAGCTTTATTTCTGCTGATAATAATTTAATTGTAGGATTAATAAAATTCCTAGTGCTGCAGCGTACAAATCAGTAAAATAAGTTTGGAAAAAAATCTATTTGTATCATATAAATTTTACTCTTGTAAATAAAGTATAAGCTGTTTAACAGATATTACTCCCAGAAAATAGATCAACATTAAATAGTTTGTTCATATCTAATTGTTTTCATTATGGTAACTGTTAGAATCAACTTTTTGTCAATTTCGACAAATCGTAATGTTATCTACAAAGCAGGAAAATGTTAAAGTGTTCAGCCACGAGAAAAATTTGTGTCAGCAATATTTATTTCTTAAAAATATTTTTTCCTGGATCATAATCTGGGGCCAATACTTCAGTAATTTAATCTCCAACATTTAAATCAAAGTGTATTCCTCTTCCTGTCATAACCAAAAATTTGCACTCTGTTAAAATGCATGGGATGTTGACAAAATTCATCTGAATTCTGTCATTTTTCAATTTAAAAAATTAAGCCATTGCATTGTGAGAATGGTAGAATTGAACATCACAGTCTTATTAATTCATGTTTACTTGCATGACCTAGGCAATCCACAAGTTTTCATTGTAGATGCATGCAACACAATCTCTTTCCGTAGTTCCTTGTGGTTTCAGCTTAATGACGGAGGAGTCCAATATGTGCTCAATCTTTCATACCCTAGAATTTTACTAATTTGGAGGTGATGAACATCTAATATGCGTCCTCAGCCTTTAAGTGGTAAAAATCTATGCAAATGTCTTGTTTCAGATTTTTTGGACTTTTTTGAACCCTCTCCTAGAAATGCTTAACTTTAAACAACTTTAAGAAACATCATTTTTTCATATACAAGAAGGCAATGCCACTAACATTTGCTTGACAAACAGCAAACACGTCTTCTGGTGTAAGGCTGGTTTTCGTAGTCAAATTTGCTAGGAAGATGCGTGCCACATTCTACATTTTGGCAGGAAACAAAATACTAACAATTTTTTTGTTGCTTGTGCATCGCAAGCTCTCTTAAAGTTGCAAGAGTTATGGACCTATCCTACTTGCAACTGCAAACTGCTCTCGTGGGCAGACAAGATGGCTAAAAGTCAATTCCAAATCACGTTTTTTACCTTGAAAATATAATATGTTAAAATTTAGTAACATAATTTGTAGTTTTTTTTATAGCATTGTAGTAATTACTTACTGATGTTTCATACGAATGTTATAACATTGCTAAACACTCCTGGTGAAATAGTCACTGGGATATCCATCTTTTTATCTGCCTCACCGGACATGCAAATGCTATGTATTAGTGAGACATGCAAAACTAATTCATGAGTACGCAAGTGTCCCAAGAGTAGTTTTAAAAAACAAACTCTTATTCACAAATAATTAGCTGGCTTGTTAAGATTGTTTGTAAATATCGGCCTAAGTATCTTACCAGCTGTAGTTCTCTGTAATGAGGCCATTGAAACTGTCCTACCAATGCTAACATTTAGCTTGAAGGAGGAAGTCAAATTTTATAACACATGGGTAAGTAAGTTTTTAAATTTTTTAATTTTCCACCGCCCACCCCCACCCCCAACACGTCAGAAAAGTATGCAACTTTATTTATTTGTGGGAAATCTTCTTTCAATTCAGCAATAAATTTTTGCTGAAATGCATAAACAACTGTTGTCTGTTCCAATAACTTAAGAAAAAATTTTGTTAGAGTTAATAATTGTTTGAAATTAAGTTTATTTTCATAATTAGTATACATTTGTAAAGGAAGTACAAACGGACTCCTTCATAAATATTTCACTAACTTATAAGTTCTTTATTCAATAAAACCAATGCTTGCAACAGAAAGTAAATACAGTAAACCCTCGTTTTACTAGACTATTTGGGGGTAGGTGTGGTCCGGTAAATCAGATGTCCGGTAAATCAGATGTCCGGTAAATCGCGAAGTACCAAAATCGGCACACGAAAATAGACAAGCAGATAGATTTATAGCAGTGTGATACGCGTAGTAACGCAACGTGTTTGGTGTGGTCAAACCGCTGGAAGTGGGTGAGGGGGAAGGTTTGTGCTGACTGGCGGGAGTAGAAAGATAAGCACGTGCCTTTGTCCGCTCATTGAGATAACCAAGGGAGATGGGTGGGGAAGAGTAGAAGGGGAGGGACAGGAGGCGGCTTGCTATCAGCTTGGTTTTATGTTACGTTGCGTGGTAACATGTGACACGTGAACTTGAGCTACAGCTTTGTATTTCACACACAGTAGTATTTCACACACAGTAAAGTGTTTATTTACGAAATATGTAACAAATAAAAAATGTTCATCTAAACTACCGCTGTTTGCATCGCGACGCAGTATCGTATACCGTGTCTGTGAGATAATAATCTAGCCGCCATCCTTGAGAATTTCTGAAGGGCAAGGGACGGAAATGCTGAGCGTGAGAAAGGCATGTGTTGCGCTAGTTTGTCCGCAGCAGATTTTATCTCTCTACACTTCCCACATTTACACTGCACGAGCGTTGTTGAACATACATTGCCTCGTCGTGTGAAGATGCGTTAGCAAGTTTCACGTGTTTCCTGGGTCCAACAGTGTAATTTTTTTGTTCATCATATTTCAACACATAACTATTTAACTAGTTTTTTGCTTTACCAATGTCCGACTCGGTTTGTTTCTTGACACCGTAATCATCACACAACTTTGCTACCGAAACACCGGCCTTCTATCTTTTCTATTAGTTCAAATTTTTTGCTTGACTTGAAAGTTACTCTAGGGTGTATTTCTTTTCTGTCTTGTTGCAGACACTTTTTCATTTTAAAAAACGCATAATCTTTATCAGAGAAGTATTGCCTAGGTATTGTGGCTTTGCACCCTAGTTCAGCGGAGTATTGTTTGGGTATTGTGGCTTTGCACCCTATATCGCGTACATCAACTGCGTTAAAAACTCGCGTAGACACGACAGTCGTTCTTGTCTGATGAGAGATTGATTAGCTCTGCTTACCGTCTTACGCGGCTATCTGTGCGCGCGCCTGATGTCGCTCACCAAAGCACAATAACCAGGTAGGTCTTGCGCTGTTGATCTTACAGTTCAGTAAAAAAAATTTAGGTAGACAATCATTCTTGACCGGACACGGCACGTACCCCGATGTGCGATTAAAAATAGCTATGTCTACCGTCTTACGTGGCTATCTGTGCGCGCGCCTGATGTCACTTACCAAAGCACAATAACCAGGTAGGTCTTGTGCTGCATGTGACAAGTAGATCCGACGGTGGAATAATTTTGTATTGCCAGATTTTGTCCGTTAAATCCGAAGTCCGCTGAATGGAGGTCCGATAAAACGAGGGTTTACTGTAGTTATTTTCTGCTTAATTCTGGAAATGTTTTTCTCTTTTATTTTGAAAAACACTCTCACTAATGTAATACATGCTAGATTACTCTACTCAACTATAATTTGTGCAAATTTCAGATTTTTCTATGTGCCCCACATGGACAAAAAAACCCACTTAATATAGCAAATTTTATAAATGTTCTATCTTTGACAGACTGTAAATATGAAAGTGCTCAAAACACCCTAGTTTACAAATTTCTACTACATAATGTTAGTGCCAGAGTACACACAGACAAAAAATCATTGGGATGTTTTGTGTCCTTTGTGAAATATTTTAGCCTAAGGAAATTGTGAATAATGTCAAATTTATAGTTAAACTTTGAGACATAACAGACAAAATGTAAATTAACACAGCAGAAAATGTTTTTAGCAAAATTTAAAAAGCTTTGCTAGCTGAGTAAAATGTACTTTTTAAACATTGTTAAGATAAAAATTAAGGGAGGTACAGCATCTTGTGCAAACGCTTGAATCTGCTTGAATTGGCACACACTGCCATCTTTAAACTGTTGTTTGGGATAAAATTAAAAGAAATAATTTTTTTTTTTACTAAAATTGGCTTGATTCCTCGAAACACGTATCAAGAATGGAAAAAATTTCAGAGTTTTTAAATATGTGCAGCAACCCACCCTGGGTGAAATGGCATGGAATGACCCTTTTAGTATACGTAAGGCTTGAACAACAGTCAGGCTCCAGTCAGTCCCCATTTAAAGAAGACATAACATTGACAACATAAGATTCAACATAATATACAAAGGCTTAAACTATAATTAGAATAGAGCAGGGTACGTTGGACCGTGCGACATGGAAATCAAATACTCAGGTTATAACGAGACATATTACTGGAAACAAGGTGCTTTAGGCCACGGAATACTGGAACAATAACTGTGTTGATGTGCTAATGACAGTGGTTACGTAGTGATCAGTACTTTGACCCCTAAGAGAGTTTCAACAGTAACATAACTTCTACTTTAGTACCTTGCTAGCGAATTTTAACACTGTGGTGCTACGGGCCATTACATTACTTGGTAACATGATTACTGGTAGGCTAGTACAATAACATTTACATAGCTACTAAAATGCTTAGACTGTAAATTTGGTATAAAACTATTTAAGCCTACATAACAGGCATGAAGTGCAAGTTTGTCCGAATTGTTAAATGACCCAACATGGCATGTGTAAGCCGGGAACTATGACTGGGCCGCTAGGCATGCCTGACACTAGGACAAGAGGTTGGTACAAGTTTGGGTCAGGTTAAAGAATGTCACCGCTCATGACACAATTTTAGGTTACACACAGGTTGGGTCTTTCGGACGTCACCAACCTGCATTGGATTGTGTGTGTTTTGGCTGGGGGGCCCCTTACGGACGTCACCCAACAGATTAGACTAGGAGCGATTAGGGCCTTTCGGACATCACCCACTCAGGAAGGCGAGTGCCAGGGCGACCCTGATGGTTAAGCAAAGTCCTTAACGACTGACTAGCTAGGACTGCTTGTACACCTACCGTAAGGGATGAAGTACTGTTAGATAGGCAGCGCAAAATGGCAAATGGGATGTTAGGGGCTATCTGCTTCTACAAGTGTGCCACAGTCACACACAAAAACTACTCTCTCGGGTCACAAAATTACTTCCCTGCACAAGAGAAATTTCCCAACTTGATTAATTAATGCACGTGTTGTTGTTAAGCACTAAAACATGTGAGAAAAAATTAATTTTACATACATTTCAAGGAATAAAAAACAGGTACAATGCATAATTACATGCATATTTACCATGTTTACTTAAGATTGCATTTTATAAATTTTATGCTCGAGATTGGTAATATTGGTTAGGCACTCTGCTATATTTGTATACAAAGTCTGATGAAAGGTGGCCTCAAAGGTTCGGGAAACAATTCTGTATTGAAATATGTACTGGATAAACGTAAGCAAAAATAAAGGCTATGTCAATACAATCTTACAAACCTAAATATTACCTTAGTATAAAATAAACAGCAACGTCATAATTGGTGAAGAGCGGATGCATGCTAGTACTTTAAAGTTAATATTATAAAGTGTTAATAATGGGGGCCAACCTTAATGAGATTTCTAGTTGAACGCAATGGCATTGCATCAAGTTGTTCAACTTGACAATCAAGAATGTTGCAGGCGAGTACAATGAGCTTCTGGATGCGCTGCTGCATGACCTGACGATGTGATGCCACCGGAAGTGAAGGACTGGGACACATACCCCCCCCCCTCCCGGCCATTCCACGCAGGAAAATGAAGCTGCTAGAGCAGAAGACTAGCCAGCCCCCTGGAACTACAGACTTGAAGACAGAGAACAAGCACAGATAGGCACATGGTATCAGGTTGAGCATGAAGTTGAGCGATCACCCTTAATTACAGGGCCTCCATTAGGAGAGTTTTACGTTGATTTCTGAGTCCAGGTTGGGTCTTGGGTCTCTAGAGGGTTTTGTTCTGGGTTTCAAGTAGTCTCGAGGATTTCGGCTTGAGTGGTAATTGGTGGAAGCCCCAGTTGACGGTGCCGGCGCATTCCCTTTCCTCTTCGGACCTCCCACTCCACTGGCCATGGTGGTGGTAGGCCCGGGAGGGGAGGGGGTGGTCTGGTTCCGTTGACTGGCGGTAGGGGCGCGCGTGTCGGCAAGTTGAACTGTCGGCCGCTCGAGCAATGAAGCTCACTCTTGTGTCGGGCGTGGACTAGGAAGGGTCGGTGAGGGGAAGCCACCCTCAGTTTGAAAAAGGGATTAACGAGTGTTGCTGGACGGTAAGCAGAACTTCCTGTATGCGCTCTGCTTCGTTTCCCAAGGTGGGAAAGTGCAATGCCGTGGGACGTTGCGGCCGTGTGGTGAGTCCGCATAATTGACTGCAATTTCGACGAGAAATGGGTGAGTCTCCCTTGCTTGCTTCCGAGCCGACCCGAATCGTCGCCCTGAAGGTCCATCCAACTAGGGCAAAATAGCAGACTTTAGATTCCCTCCTTTTCCTGTGTGCCAAGCGGAGCCGTCAACGAGGCCGGGAGAGCCGCATAACGGCAAAATTATGTCAAGGTGCCTGAAATTGCGCGGTCCGATGAGCTGATTATAACTAAAGGTCGCCATGAGACAAGGAGATTGTCTCTATGATCTTCTGATTTCCCTGAAATTGTTGGAGACTAACTAACCCTTTAGGAATGTTATGAGTGTTATGGTTTGGTGGTGGAAAACCCGATGCGTTTGATGTCGTAATTGTGATAATTATCTGGCCCTTTATTGGTATGTGGTGGGCAGTTGACAGGATTTGAGAGTGTAAAATTGAACTGTGTGCATTTAGCACCCATTTGGATATAGGCTTAACATTGTAACGGCTTGTATATGTAAAGAAAAGTACCTGAATATAAAGTGGTGATAAGTGATTTTTCCTGAGTTTTTCTTTGTTCAAGAATGCAGTTACCTTAACCTTACAACCTACATCTATAAGGATAGGTAGGAGTGTTGCCGAGTCTTGCCCTGTTTGTGTGAGCTTTTCCGTGGGGTTAAGCCTTCGGAGTGTTTGTTTTTTTTGAGGCCTTCAGCTGAGTAGAGAGTATATTGGGCCATTAACGGCTCAATTTCACTGCGCCACTCTGCTCCCTTATGGGGCAAGTGGTTTATTTGTTTTGATGGAATAGCGCATTCTTGAACAAGGGAATGAAACTGGTAACTGTGTTTATTGTATTACGTCTGGTATTAATTTTGAAAGGCTATTTTGATCAGGATATCGCGGCTTTTCT